>JAOTQK010000003.1:13207470-13238983 GCA_025642025.1 Rhododendron ferrugineum
AAAACAAAGGTTAAAGAAAACGCCTAACGACACCACCCAACACCACCGATCCACCACCCAAAACCACAACCACAACCTGCCAGATCGCCGCCACCAAACACCCCTGCACCACCGAGACGAGCCACCCAACACCGCTAGGCTCCCGGAGGGAGCAAGGACCCTCCGACCGGAGGCGGAAGGAGCAGAACCCAACCGCCACACCCTCCCACACCGGGGAGGGCGGTGGAGACGAAATAGCCAGAAACAGAGGGAAGGAGAAAGCGATCTGAAGAGGGAGAGGAAATGGTAGAGAAATGGTAGAGGGGAATGAGGGAGGAAGAGAGGGGCCCGGGGGAGGAGGGAAAAGGAGGCGCTCCTCCCCCCACCAAGCGGCGGCGGAGATCTTGAGGAAACCTAGAGGGTGAAAGAGGCGGAGAGTTTTCTAGAGAGAGACTATTAGTCAATTATTGAAGGAGATGATAGTACTACTGTTTGATCGAATTATAATCACGTGCATGTGTTTTTTTTGAGAATTTTGGTCCTCTATTACCGCCGTTGAGATGGAGTACTTAGAGATAATTTAGCTGATCACAGCGACAATTGTAGTACTAATACGTAATGACTAATTAACGCATGCAGATAATTAAGTTTCGTTAATCAACCAGTTAATTGTGCAAGGAATCACAAATTAACTTGCCGATGGTATTAATTAACGCAATTCCAGTTGACTGAATTCCCCGGATTTTAAAAGAATTCCATTTTGACCACTTCATGGGCCTTGAGATCCCCTGTCCGACTCCGCCTGACCCATCCCTCTCGGTCGTTGATCTCGCAAATCAACAGTTGAAATGGGCCGAGCATGTTTTGCTCCAAAACGACGTCGTTTTGAGAAAAAAGTGTTTGGCCCATCTCAGCTGTTGATTTGCGAGATCAACGGCCAAGAAGGATGGGTCAGACAGGGGATCCTGACTCTCTTCATGTCTCTCTTGCAAGTTACAAAATGTGCGTTAAGATCACCACAAATGTGCATTGACCCCACCACCTCTATATATATGTGTGTGCAACAAACACTTCAAAAACACAACAACAAAGCACGTGCAGAACAAGAACAAAAAAACTGAATTACCTATGGCTTCTCCACTCTTCTACCTCCTCCTCCTAGTGCAATTCTGCTCCATCACTGCCAAGAGACTCGATGCGACCACCCAATCGCCGAGATTTACCGCCATTCTTATTTTCGGCGATTCGTTGTTGGACACCGGGAATAACAACTTCATACCCACTGTCATAAAAGCCAACCACAAGCCATACGGCCAAGATTTTCCCGGGAAGATCCCTACGGGAAGGTTTTCAAACGGGAAGCTCGTGTCGGATCTTTTAGCCTCGGCGCTGGGTATCAAGGACACTGTCCCGCCTTTTCTCGATCCGAATCTACCACGAGAGGAACTCCGAACGGGTGTTTGCTTCGCATCAGCGGGGTCAGGGTACGACGACATGACTACGGTCATGAGTGGAGTGATTCCGGTATCCAAACAACCGGACTATTTGAAGCAGTATATAGAGAAGCTTAAGGGGGTGACAGGGGAAGCAGAAGCTAGTGGTATAATCAACGGTTCCTTGGTGGTTGTTACTTCAGGAAGTAACGATGTTAGTATCAACTACTTTAGTGGGGGTGCTAGGACACTTCAGTTCCCCCTCATTGGTGGCTATCATGATTTCCTCATACAAAGGGTCCAAGCATTTGTTAAGGTTAGACCTCTCCCTCTCTCTCTCTCTCTCTCTCTCTCTCCCACACACACACACACATTCTTGGTGCTTCATCTTGTTGACACACTGTTAGTTCTAAACTATTGCCCGTTACGTTGGACCTCTGGTACTGATATTTCCTGAGTCGACATTGTTCGTTATTGATGCATGCATGATTGTTGATCTCCTTACTAATAGTATGAACGTGCAGGAATTGTACAATCAAGGATGTCGAAACATGCTTATTGCAGGGCTTCCTCCACTTGGGTGTTGGGCTGCAGGATTCAATATGGGAGGGAGATGTGTGGACTACTCACAGTCTCAATCTTACAATCAGAAGCTCGTTGCAATGTTGTCTCAGTTACAGGAATCCCTTCCGGGTAGCAAACTTGTCTATGCAGATTTTTACACCCCACTTTACGATATGATGAACAATCCTCAAAAATATGGTAAGACGTTAGTTTTAAGGCGTACTTTAATTTGATATTGCAATATATCTACGCGCATACACTTTCTTTCAACGGAGAAATTCATAGACGAGTATAAAGAACAAAGTTCGACGGATCTCAAGTGGAGGAAGGAGTGTCCCCGAGTTTAAAAATATAGTCAATGTTTGCATAATTCTTCCATATTGGATAATTTTGAACTTTTTCCTGGAGAAAGTTCTTGGATTATATGGTGCAAAGGATTTTTACGTAAATGAAACCATAAAGAATTAGGGCAATATTAATCACCTGGCAACTAAGTGCCTCATCAAGAACTAAATGATTTTTGTGCAACAGGTTTTACGGTAACTAATAGAGGATGTTGCGGATTATGCACTCAGTTCACTCCAGTTTGTCCAAACCCTTCTCAATATGTGCTTTGGGATTCAGTACATCCAGGAGAAGCAGCCTACCGAGTTGTCTCAAAGTATTTACAAGACCATGCTCTTCCCAAATTCTCACAAAGTTGATAAATCACCCAGATTTATAGTAATTACATAGTAGTAGCTAGCTAGGAGTGCTAACAACAACCCTAGGTATTATGGATAATTTGTGAAGGGAGCTTCTTCGATTTTTTGATCCCTCATCAAATGATGCCCCAATTGTTTTTTCTCTACTTTTCGTTTTCTTTGAGAACAGCTGATTGTGTTTCGAATTTTTTTGGGTCACTAAGTTAATAAAATTGTCCTTTTTAATTAGTACATTTTGGTGCTTGCATTTTTGCATTTTTATTTTATTTTTGGGACTGCAATTTACTTTGGATGACCAAATATGATTCTACCGAATTATATATATATTGAAGAATTGAGTATTGATGATTAATCCCAGCGTGCTCAAAACTAATCAAAGTTTAGCTAAAGTTTCTCACTTTGAAAGTGGAATTATATATATAGTTCCTTTTTCCTTTTGATCCCCGTTATGTAACTTGGGCGGCAAGGCATTTGAATTCGAACAAATGAGATTTTCTTTTTGAGAGAGAGAGAGAGAGAGAGAAATATAAGTCCAATCAATAGGGTTGAAATCCAAAGAAAATGCCGCTAATCATCTTTTTCTGATTACCACTTTCTCTTCGAAATTATTCTCAGAGTACTTTATGTGTTGCTTACGTACGCAATACTTTCACCGATAATTAATCGCAAAACAAATTATGTGTGTCATCCTTAATCTTCCGACAAAAGTGATTGTTGTTGTCTATCTACGAAGTTAGATTAAATATCATGTAAAACTATGTCATATGGTACCCCTAGCATCCCCAAATATCCTCTATTTGTACAATTTTCCAAGTAACATTCGAAGGGTATAAACTATAAACTATAAATTAACCACAAGGATTTAGCACCAATTTTTTCACTTCATCAGCATTTAGCAATTGCTCATGTCTAGTAGTTATCACAATCTTATTTCCTGGATGAAACCGGTCTCGCATCCCAATTAAAGCGCGCGTTTACTTGGTCCAAATGATTCACATCATCATGGACAACTATATATAACTCTTTGACAGCACAAATCATCTTTAATCAAAGGGGCTCATTGAGCAACGCTGTACATTCGCTCCATTTTCCGCTACAGAATATCTGAAACAAGTTGTCTCTGAAGACGTTCTTTTGCAGTTTCTCGAATATTGGCAAGAATTCGTCATAAACAATTTTTGCTATGGTTGTCTTCCCTATTCCACCCATTCCATATTGATCGCCATTATGCCAACATTGTTTGACCCATCTTGTAACCGCGAATTGATATCTTTTACATGCGATTCTAGTCCGGTTGGGTAGGGGTACCACTTAGCACCGCAGAATCCAATTTTCTCACAACCTCCCGAAGCAGTTATTTGGATGAACTTTGACTCATGCCTGCGTAATGCGATCAAAATGGAAACTAACAAAATTAAGCATGCCAAGAAATGAGATGAGATGAAAATCTCAATGAAAACTGCAAACAAACTGAAATGAGATGAGATGAACATCTCAATTAGGTATCGTTCTACTAAAGTTCTTATTTTTTAAGTACTTATTTTTCGCTTTACGAGACAAGGTCATTCTCTCACAATACATCTTTTCTAATTTAAAATTTAAGTAACTTATTTCCCTTAGCGAAACGGAGATTGGGGGCCGGCTTGAAGGGGAGGGTGGGGTCCCATGTGCATGAAAATTAAGGTTTCTTCTTGTCATAAAAGCAGATATTTCAAACCATATTTTTGATAATTTACTAGTACTAGTAAATATTCCTATTAAAAAAGATGTTTTTTTAATCATCTATATAATAACGGAGCTCAGTATTTGAATCCTATGTATATAAATCAATGGTCCAAATTTATCCCCACATAAATCCAAGGGCTGAGAATATATAGTCCTAGGACTGGAAAATCATATTTTCAATATTCTCTAAAATTTCCTATTCCAACTCTCTTTTGTTATGAAAAGATAGAAAGTAATAAAATTTCATTGTAAAAAAAAGAGCCAGATTTTGAAAAGGAAGTAATTTTTGAAACCTCTCTCTCTTCGAAGCAAGGCAAAATCTTTTCTAACTTTTTCTATTCCAACTCTCTTTTGTTATGAAAAGATAGAAAGTAATAAAATTTCAAATATAAAATTAGTGCAAGGCAGATCGTAAATTAAACAAAATGGTAAGAAATATTTTTGTTTATCGGTTGATTAATTTCAATTTTTTTGGTGTGTGTGTGCTTCTTTTTTTTTTGTAAACTAAATAGAAGGGTAAGAAAAAAAATCTGTTTGATCCTAATTTAAGAAAAAAATCTTCCCGTATAAATCAATTTCGTTGGCAGGGTTAATCAATAATTTCGCAATTCATTTTAGTTGCGCCATGCCTTCAGGCACGGGCAAACTCTAGTCATTTAAAAAAAAGGATGTTCGATTTACGAAAACTTTAAATATTTCAAAAATAACCCAGAGAAATGAACAAACAGGTGAATTTACTACCCTACCCCATGCCAGCAGTATGCCGCTAGGCATATGGGGCGAGGTGAAGAACAGATGAACGGTAGCTACACATAACACAATCTATCCTTTTGCAGAGAGAGAGAGAGAGAGCGAGAGAGATGGGTATGGCCGTATGGGAGCTCAATCCCAAGTAAGCTCTAGTGAAATTTGTGTTCTTTTTGACTTGACAGATGATTGTAAGGAATACTGCAGCAAGAAGAAGAAGAAGAAGAAGAAGTTGACAATAGACGTACACACATGAAAACCATATCGTCATTTTCACCGGTCTTGAAATTGGTTTGTGGTAGCAGCAGCGGTTTTGGTTCTGGCCGCGGTTATGGTAATTGCAGTGGCTCTTGTTCCAAGATTGTTGCCAAGAGGAGCAAGAATACCAACCGACCTTCCCAGAAGGTTCTCTCTCTCTCTCTACTATGTCAATTTGTTGAATACCTCTAATTTGCAAATGACAGTAACATATATCCCATAATTGGGCCATGTCAATGAAAAATTTAGCTCTCTTTTTACTTGCAAACTGTTCTTTCTACAATGCGTTCCCTGACTAATCATTGAGACTAATCCCACTGTCCAGGAGCGGGGCCAATTATAGCCGGGACAAAAGCCCCGTATGGACTGCCTCCTAAGAGTTGATAGGTTTCGAACCTGATATGTTCCCATAGCGGGCGCAATTAGAGCCCGGACAAAAGCCCCGTATGGACTGCCTCAGTTGATAGGTTTCGAACGATGTTCCAATAGTGGGCGCAATTAGAGCCCGGACAAAAGCCCCATGTGGACTGCATCATAAGAGTTGATAGGTTTTGAACCTGAGACGTTAGAGGGAGCAAACACTAAGTCCCAGTCCTTGAACGTGGCCAACCCCATGGGGTTTTTACTGGCAACTGTTGCTGGAAAAGAAAGGCTGGCACACCTAAACCATTGTTCTGACATTATATTTGTTTCCCTCACCTAGTTTTCCAATGCAGATATTCCTAAATGAGAATAGCTTCCCCATTGGTTGACTGAGAATTGTGACAGTGTCTGGCGTTTGAAATGATTATAGTTCTATCGTCTCTAATTTGTTTAGTCTTTAATATGTTTTTTATCGACAGGGTTCTGAACCAGCTCCACCTAGGATTACAACAAATGTCAAGCATAGTTTGCAGGTTTTAAAGCACTGGAATGTAAGTTCTCAAGTCTCAATTGAGATATGTAAAGATCGTACTTAAATCTTGTCTTATCATAGAAGAAGGCTTTGTAGGACTATCAGAAGAGAAAGGCTGGCACACCTAAACCTGCTACTAGTTACCGCCGAAAGAAGGCGGAGAAGGAAGACCTTCCTGAAGATGATTCAGAGCTCTATCCTGACCCTTCTCTGCCACTTGACGAGTAATACACTTTGCAGGTTTTGTTATGTTTCAAATAATAGAAATTTGTGCTATTCAGAATCACTTATATCATTTGCTGAATTGGTACAGCACAGACCAAGGCATAGAGACTGGTGTTCCTGTCTTGCTCGTCGATGGTTACAATGTATGCGGCTATTGGGCGAAATTGAAGAAACATTTTATGAAAGGAAGACTTGAAATTGCTCGCGATAAGCTTATTTCTGACCTGGTGACATTCAGTGCGGTTAGAGGTCTGTGCTTCGCTTCTTTACACACTTACATGATGAAAGCCTATTAAGGGATGTTATAGACTCATTTGAAGGACAATCTTACAAACAATAAACCAGTTGCCCTCGTGCTTGTGATGTGGGAAACACTCGGCAAGCTCTGGGTTAAACAGGCCATTTTGAAGTTGAAAGCAACTGCGCTTTTAAAGTCTGGCGCTATATCAGCTTTGTTGACTTTATGTTTCTGCAATGGTTTTGTTATGTTCCTCATAGTTCCAGTAATTATGTTTTCACTGAATTTACTTCCATATATTATCAACTTCGGCTGTGTTGATGTTTCTATCAACAGAGTTGATGCAAGTTGTAAGTATGTTGAGTGGATATGATTCATACCAAGAAGTGAACAAGCATGAGCATCTCTAAAGAGAGCGTATTAGTAGTAGCCACAGCAAGTCGGGGAATAAGAAAGTGCACCAAGTTGCTCTGGTCATTTCAAAGAAAGATCTGTTAGGGGACGGGGGTGGAAAAATATAATGCTTGGATATCAATAATGCTTTTAGGCTGGTTATGTATCAAGGCTTTGGGTGAAGAAAAAGGAAAATTATACGGAAAAGTTAGCAGTTCACAAATACAGCCTTAGGGAAGGTCCAGAGTGTTAGAGAAGGAATGTTATTTGCGGCTAATGAAAGAAGAATTTTAACATGTGGCTTTTTGTCTTTTTGTAATCTAAGCTGCCAAGTAGAATGATGGTTGACAATATTCAGACCACAACATTAGAAGAAATGTTTAGTAAATTAGAAGCATTTTTCTGACAGTATGCTGTAGGATTGCTTATGTCACCTATTGATGTCACTATCTCATCTAAAGGTGCTGTGCTCATTTGGGTTTTCAGGCTTTAGAGGCTTAGAGACCCGTACTCTTTTCTTTCGTTTTTCTGTGTGCAGAAAATAACTTTCAATTAATTGGGCTTATCTCTCTTGTAACTTCCTTACCCGAGATTCAGAGATGCTGAAAGCTGCAATTTTATTGGGCGTTCACTTGCACCGCTTGTCATCTTGTTGGTCAGTTGGCCGTTTATACCAAAAGACACTTTAGTTGGAGGTATCCAAAGGGTCCTTCTATAAGCCGTACCATCACTCTCACATGCTGATTTATCATGAATGTACTCTCATAACATATTCATGCCTTCGTGAGATCTTCATTCACTAGTTTTGGGACATGTTAAAACTTTATTGGCCTCAGACGGCTTGTTTTCTGTTTTGCACTTTCAAGTTTCACCGCATGGGCATTGTACCTTGTTGAGATTTATGATCAAGGTTTTAAAATGATTTCCTCTATAAAGTGGTGTAGCTTGCTCCAAACTTTCTGGTATTGGGTTAGCTAAATCGAGAAGCCATACTTCTTGCTCTGTTATTTGGGCCACAGTATACGTTGACACAAATATCTCACACCATGATTGTTGGAATATTTACAGAAATGAAAGTGGTAGTTGTATTTGATGCTATGATGTCTGGACACTCTACACACAAGGAAACTTTCCATGGGTATTTTTCTAAACCGTTTCTCCATTAAATCTTTTATGCCAATCTGTGGTTGCTTAAAATCTGCTAGATCGATATCTGGTAGTTGTTTCTAATTGAGTCATGGGAAGATTTTCATTGTGTTTAATCAGCAGATTGTGATCACTAACTTACAAGACATGGGACACCCTTATCTTCTTCCTTTTTAAGTTAGATTTCATGTTCATTTTTAACTTTATGTTACATGGATCCTCGATTTGGGGGAAGTTCCTGTGTCGACACGGCACACACTGGTATATCTGTGGGATACAGAACGGATTCTCTAAAAAAAATCCGGAAGAGAGAGAGAGAGAGAGTCATCGTCTTCTTCGACGAAGCAGCCAATGCTTCTGCTGCTTATTTGTGTCGATATATGCTCAGACTAGGTTTAGGATTTTGTTCTTTATTTATTTTAGGGCTTGAGCCTTTATTGATCCTCCCACTTTTTAAGGCTTGATTCTCTATGTCAATGGCCTGGGCCATTAAATGGAAGGTTGTGTTTCTTGTACATAGATAAATACATTAAAATATCTTATATCAGGTGGCTTACCCCTGCATCGGTATCCAAAGTTGTATACATATCCAGTAATCTTTTATTTTCAGGCTTGAGGTGCTGGCCCTTAGATATACACCCTTATCCGATTCAGTGATTCACGTACCTTCGTCCGTATAACATAGTTGTTAACGTATCCCACTCAAAAGCAAGTGGCAATGAGTGGAGGAGGGGTCATCCATACTCTTGTGCTAGTTTTGTATTAATCATGTGAGACAAACCCTAAAATCTCCCTGGACGTGTGACCCTTGACTCGCACATGAAGAGGTAAACAAAAGATCCATAACATAGATCACAAGGAAACAAGGTGCACTTAAGGCATAATCAATCAAGAGAGTCATCGAGAAGCTTCCGAAAGTTTGGCTCTAATAGCATGTTAAAGCATCCAACTAAAAATCAAATGGCAAATAGTGGAGAGGCGATCAAGGTTCATGTACTAGTTTTGGAGGTAATAATTGATCAAAGTGGGAAAAGCTCTAACATACTTGTGCACCCGAACCCTTGCGATTGAATGCCCAATCTCCCTTTGCTAATCTTACCTCAATTGCAAGTCTTGCAACTTATATTGGAAAATTTGCTGCACAACTGGGGACAAATTGATGCATTTGCTCTGATTATGATTAGATTAAGAGAACAAATGGTATTTTCGCTATTTTAGCCCAAAAATACCCACTATTCAAGACAACTCATTTCCCTTAACTTTATTGTCAAAATAGTATTTTTTGTATTTTTAGCGGATGCAATTGGTATTTTGGCGTCCATATGAAGACCAAAAAGATCGCTTGAACTCACCCTAATAATATGTTCTGAATTTGAAGCCAATTATCAATATTGACATGTTTGTCCTTAAATTTACATGGTGTGGTTAATCACGTGATGTTAATGGTGCTAAACTTTGGGTGTACAGAGTTGTGACATTATGTGATTTCAGTTGTTCCATGCACTTGATATTATGCCGTATATGTTACATCATATTTCCAAAGATGGATTCCCTTTGATTCTTGCAGCAGATATAATTGACTACTGCCCTAAGAAAGAGCATCTCCATTCTTTCCTTTAACATTGTTTTAACTCTACGTACCTTTTATGTTCGGATTTCACACATTTGGTCATTCTAAACACCAGTTTTTTTATATCTAAAAAATGTCGCACTTAAAGCTAACTGAGGACAAAGGATGATAGTACTGGTTCTTTGTAGTCTCTTGATATACATGGTTGTGGATACCCTGCCATACCACAGTGATTACTATACCCTTGATTTACACCAGTTTTACTTGAATGGTTATAATTTCTTAGAAGCATATCAGAAGATGAAAGGATGTATAATGTTACACTTAACAGTAATAAATATGTCAATGTTGACATCTGAATTTCCTTTGGACCTTAGCTTTATTGTTGGAGTTGCTTTTACCCCAATTTATTGAAGTTTCCTTGTTTTGATTAGTTCAGTATTCTGATGTCTTGATTTCTCATTGTTACAGTGTTGATATCGTATTTACAGGCGATATGTGTGCCGATACATGGATTGAAAGAGAGGTGATAACAAGTGTATGCTGACATATGATATTTAATTTGTTACAGGGGCTTATGTACGGCATCTCAATTATTAAACATTAAGCATTTCTAATTGGTGATCTGACATGCTGGCATGATTCATTTTTGTTTAATCAACTAATCACTGAGATCCGCCTTCAGTAGAATCAGTATTCAGCACTTACCCGTTTCTTGATTAATAATTGTGGTGAACGGTGCTATGTTGTACGGTAGTGGTTATACTCCAATGTGTCTATTTATTGTTTTAAGATTGGCTACCCACTCCTTTATTGCCATGCTGCATTGTTGAAAGCATATCTTAATCTGTAGAATAGCTGAATTTCAAAAAAAAATAAAATCTGTAGGATAGCCTGTGAAAATTGCACTAGACTGTAACACTAACTGATGTTAAGTTTGTGACGGGATTCAGAGGTTTCAGACATGATAAACCAACCTAGACTAGGAAAAACTGATGGTTAAAAATTTCGATAGTCATTCTAGATGGGGGTCGAGTACCATCGTGTTTAAAATTGGATTGATGAACCAATAACTGTCAAGGATTTTAAGGCTATGCAATTCTCGCCTGATATAGATGTTTTGGAAGAACTTCTCATTGTGATTCGTTCTCTCTTAGAGCTTCTCATTAGTCATTCCCCTTCCTGAAGGCTTATAGGTTTTGAGTTCTGATTGCCAACCTTTAAGGGCAATGATTTACATCATACAAAGTGGAACTGCGGGAAGAAATCAATACATACTAAAACTGATTTCTTAAAAAACTTTGGGTTGCTATATTTAAGCTTCAATGAATATAGGCTGCATTATAGTGAGATTTCAATCGAACTTATTCAAGGCTTTTAACAGCCATATTTTATGTCTGATAAAAGTCGTCGTTTTAATCTTATAGTTTTCGGCCTTGATTTTTGGGAAGTGATAATTACAAATTTACAATCCAGTTTAAGACTCTTAGAATTCCTTTTTTTTTTTTAGCCACTCAAAAGGGGTAGTGTGAGGCTAAAAGTAGAGTCCAGATGTCTTTCCCTTAACTCCATTGCCCTTGTTTTATCAGTATACATGTAGCAGTTGTATCCTATCAGCACCCTGAAACTTCTGTGCCTCTGGTCTTGAGAACAGCAGTCGAAATCCTAAAGCGAGAGCACGTTTTTGACTTCTATAACATTCTCAGTTCTCCTATTGTTGAGGGAACAAAAGGGAGGGCTGTTCCAAACATAAGAAGGTGGATTTCTCGTGGCCCATGTGATATTTGGTTATAGGCTGGCCTAGGGCTCATAACTTGAACAGTTTTCTAAATGCCCAATGGGGCTCAAAGGGAGTTTCCCACCCATTAACTTCTGTGGTTAATGACATGTGTACTTATCTACTTCACCCAAACGAGTATGCTTGGTTACAAACTACTCGTAGGTTTCTTAACAATGTAGCTCTATACCTAAACCTCACTCATCCTTAGGAAAACCAATGGAAATGCAGTTGACCTTAGCTGCTTAGCACCTATTTGGTGGTTGTTCATCTCACAATTAGTTCACAAGAAGGCTTTGAGTGTCTTTTGGGAAGAAGGAAACAAGAGCTTCAATATACTTGGATGCTATATTGACTAGCTGCTAGCACTGATTTAATCAGTTCAAGCCTCCCTCCAAAAGTAATATGTATGTCCATCTTGCAATAATTCGTGTTTATAATCCTCAACCTTAGGCCTCTGAGAAAAGTATGAATGGTTCCCCTTTATAGTTAACTGGTATATGCCCTTGTGGAGTTTGTAAATGTGGTACAAAACACTCCCGTGATTTCATCTTTGTTTTAGCTTATTTTGTTTAGTTGGTTTTTCAAAGTAGCTATAAATTATTCCTTCCAAAAATTTGTGCAGTAACTAGTATTCTTGATGCCATCAACGGTGCTTATGCATTTTAAAGTGGTAACATGGTTACTTGTCTACCGAACAGGTTACCGCATTGAAGGAGGATGGATGCCCAGATGTTTGGGTTGTGACATCTGATCATGTTCATCAGCAAGTTGCACATGGAGCAGTATGTATTTCTCTTGATAGATTACCCCCTTGAGGAATTATGATATTTGTGTGGTCGGGTTGATTTTGTTATGCCAATAGTTAATTCTATCGGTATTTGTAGATAATTATCTCATGAAGGCTTAAGCTAATTCAGTTCATGGATTTAAGTTGCATTAGGAGCTATATCAATTCCTTCGAATCCTCATCAAGCATGTCTTCATAAATATAGGCAGTACAGGTTATGCGTGTGAAGGTTTTCTCTGTTTTATCTGAGTTTCATGTTTACTATCTTTATTTTGCCATATTCAGCAGAGTACCATGTTTTTTTTCACACTGAATCTCATAGCACATCCATTTCTTTCCTTAGTTTAGTCTGTTAACCTTGTAATTGTATCTTTTATACCAAACCAAGAGACCTGTTTTAGTGTATGCTGTGTTTTAACATGGATGTCTTTGAATTTGTCTGGTTGAAACTAATGTCTCACTTTGGTGGTTGCCCAGAGACTTTACATTTGGCTGTTAGCTAGTGGTAATTGTATTTATGTCTCCCCTGGCTGAAAATTACTCGTAGATATTTCTGTGTGAAACATTTGCACTAGTAGCCTGCATCTTTTTGTTATATCATTCCATTAAGGGCCTGATGAGTCTGTTTTACCTTTTATGATGTATTTCCAGGGAGCATTTATTTGGAGTTGTAAGACCTTGGTTTCTGAGGTATGGCACTTAATCTCAGCAGTTTCATATGCTCCTCGTGTGTTTTGGGTTTTTTTTAAAAAAACCTTGTTTCAACTCTATGTTCAGCACTTCAGCTGAACAAATCTTGTTTTGTCATTTTCGCTTATATGGCATAGTTCCAGCAAAACATGAGCCATAGTATCTTTCCTTTCAATCCTAACTCGCACCGGGTTTGGTCTTGTTTCCATACCAACACCCTGAATACAGACAACCTAACTTTTCCCCATTGATGAACTTGGAGTTTGCTTCATTATATCATAAAGTACTGTAATTACTGCTGTCAGCTACAAAAACTACTCTTTAGTTAATGATAATATGAAGGTTTTTGCCCAAGTTATATCTTCGATTGGAATATTTAATTTCAGCTACTATTATCTATTTTTTTGTTTCCCCAAGTACTCCTTTACAATGTCTTGTCGACAATGTAGATTAATGATACGGATGAGGAGGTTGAGACGAGGCTTAAACAACAAAGGTGCGTTCTGCTATACAATTTGTGCATTTCCATTTTTTTTCCCTTTCTGAGAAACTATAGGAAATTTTCAAGAATGAAGGTGTGTTCTACACAAGGGCTGCTTCTCCATTTTTTTCCTTTCCGAGAAAGGGATATATCACGTGTGCAATGCTTTGTATCGTACATAGCTTTTTAAACTGCAAAATATTTTGTTTTGATCTAAATATGCTCAAGTATAACCAAGCAAACTTTATTCTCATTGGCCAGTATTTGCGACTGTTAATGTGCGTTTTATGTTGCATATCAATGAAAATCTCAGGTCTCTATCCTTACACTAGATTCCACTGTTGAGGACCTTTTTACTTCGTTCTGTTCATTGTCTACAATTTACTGGCATAGATTTGTTTCCAAGTTTCGAATTCGTAGCTTTTGTTGCTTCAGTACGCGTTGATCAGTTTTGTGTGCCTTCCAGTACTACAAATTCTATGCAAGGCAAGTTATTAAAGCATAATCTGGATCCGAAAGCCGTTGCTGCTCTCAACGATCTGAAGAAGCAGCTTTTAAAAAACGAGTCGAAGTAGCTGATCAGCTCGTTCTTTTTGGCTTATCGAGTGCTTTCAAAAATGCATAAGAGAATTTCCGACATCGGTTTTCCCCCCCCTACACTTGCTCTTTGATTTTGATTTTATTTAACTGAGGTGTGTTCAGCTTTGTGTTTGTAAATGTATGCTAGGATGCTGCAATAGAAGCCATTTAGCTGCAAGTAGTTTGTGTTGTAACGAATGCGGCCTTGTTTTTGGGATTATCTCGATAGAGGCATATTTTACGTTTCCGGTTGTGTACTCTTACAGCCTACCCTATTCGGAAGCAAAATAAGCTACTTGAGCTCGAGCTTATAGAAAAGCTGTTTGTACGTTGAATAAGCCCTCGATATGAAGATTATCGAATTCATGCAATGGTGGCTGAACTTGGCAACTTAACTAGCTATAAACTGGGTTCAAGTTCGAACTACTTATTTTTAAGGGTCATCACCGGGCCGGGCCAGCCCGCCAAGTCACTACCCAAGCCCGCCACGGGCTGGGCCGACCGGGCTTTTTCTTTTTTGCGGGCCGGGCAGGCCGGGCTACCTACCATAAATTGAAGCCCAGCCCACGGGCTAGCCCAATTGACGGGTTGACGGACCAAAAACCGGGCGGGCTAGCGGGCGGGCTTAAATTTCCTTGGGCAAGGGAAAAAAGAAAGGATTTTGTGGGATTTTGGGCTATTGGGCGGGTACCACGGGCGGGCTGCCAGGCGGGCTCACGGGGCGGGCCTACGGGCGGGCCGAGTAAAAAATCCTAGGCCCAAGCTTGCCCATTACGCCCGTTTCATGGGCTCGGGCTGGGTAAAAGCCCCATGGGCCGGGCGAGCCTTTGGGCTAAATGATGACCCTTACTTATTTTACAAGGTGAACTCGAACGAGTGTCGAGCCAATCAAAGAGCTAAGCTCAAATAACTTGTTGAAAAAGCTCAAATGACTATTTTTTGTCTATTCGCTCTCTCTTTTCAGCAATTGGTAGCAGATTTTTGTTTCGACCAGGCTAGTCTGATAGTACTACTCAATATGGTTTTAGTTGAATGCTGTAATGTAATATCACAACTAGAAAGACTCTATTGATTAAATGCCCAGTTGTTTGTACCTTGGGTACACCGTCGACTTCTATCTCTCAGAGATACGGGATTGGCCGCCCCTTACCAAGTGGACTAGCCCCTCTTTTACGCACCCACGTTCAATCGCATTCAATCATGAAATCCGACTAACCGTCCCTTACCAAGTGGACTAGCCCCTCTTTTACACACCCACGTTCAAACGCATTCAATCATGAAATCCGACTAACCGCCCCTTACCAAGTGGACTAGCCCCTCTTTTACACACCCACTTTCAAACGCAGTCAATTATGAAATCTTCATATTTGTTCTATCTCAATACTAGGTTACTTCTAAAATAAAATAAAAAAGAAAACCCTTTTTTTTAACAACTCCCCTCCAAAAAGGTTGTGAACAATAATTATCGATATGGTACGTACATTAGCGGTGTGCATTCAAGACTTTTTAGAGAGTGTCGTCTTCAAATCAAGAAGAGATCACGGGATACCTGCCTCTGCCCATTAAGTGCATGTGTGAGTGTGACCCAAAACATGTACTGTACTATTTACATATCTGCACAAAAACACACACTTATACACGGTCCGGTTCAAGTCAGGATGTCCGAATTTTGTTTAGGTCCGGACTTTTGCTCACAGCCGTTGGATTGTATTTTTAATGGTCCGAATCTGCGGACGTTTTCTTAATATATTCTTGAACAGCCGTGCACTTATACATATGCATATATCTTTATCTATGTGTTTGCATTGTATATTCGATCATATGTGGAATTTAGATCTCTATAGTTCAATTTCGGGAGTGCAACATGCAATTCATATTCGAGCTTGATCATTTGAGTTGTTCACTTTATACAGGGTCTGGTGAGCAGATCACTTGTGTAACAAATAAGTTGATTAAGGGGTAGTTTGTTTTATATTTTGGCGCTTCAGGTTAATGGCAATAATCTGCTAAATGATATTTTTGTTGGTGTATGTGAGGAAAATGACCAGCCTAAAAATTTGTGAGAAGTTGGATTTTAGTAAATTTCACTTAGTGGAAGCCACCCCTAAATTAAGGGGTAGTTTGTTTTATATTTTGGCGTTGCAGAATGGCAATAATCCGCTAAATGATATTTTTGTTGATGTATGTGAGAAAAATAACCAACCTAAAAATTTGTAAGAAGTTGAAATTTAGTAAATTTCACTAAGTGGAAACCACCCCTAAATATGAATGTACATATTGGCTATCACTCCAGAGGTACTACGCTCACCGCATGGTTTTACCGCTCTCTCAGTCTCACCTTCCGTCTAGGCAATCAATGGTTCGGAATTTTTTTTTAAAATCCAGACTGTCCGAAACACTTTCGAACGATGAAATCTAGTGCGGTGGGAAGAGGGGTGGACGTAGAATTTTCGTTCGATTGCAGTGAATCCAACTTGTCAGTGTGTGAGAGAGAGAAAGAGAGAGAGGTGGCCATGCCATAACAGCAACTTCTCCATACAAGAAGACCAGACAGACAGACAGACAGACAGTTGATCAAGTGGGGCTTTTGTTGTACAAAATCTGACCTAGTCAAGGAATGGTCATGGAGTCAGAGCGTCAACATGTTTGACCGCTCCTTCAATGAAGATGGCCAAATTAAATGGTTCAAATCGAGCGGTGGTGGTGGGCCTTCCGTTTCTCCTGCTCCTCCTATCATTGATGATGAACGGCTGGTTAGGTCACTTCGGGTTGGTGCTGTGCAATGAGGTGCACAGAACCGTGCTGGGCACCTCCGAACCGTCGGATCGTGCATCCGACGGCTTGGATATCATCTCGGCAACCAACGATCAAGAGTCGTTCATTGCCGAGATAAGATCCGAGCCGTCGGATGCACGATCCGACGACTCGGAGGTGCACAGCACGGTACTGCGCACACCACTGCACAGCATCATCCCCATTTCCATCTTGTACAGTATATGGGGTTTTGGTTTTTTTTGTCTTGTTTGGGGGAATAATACTCTTAACTGATTATCCAACTTGCAATTTGCAATTAAGAGTCGGCAGATACTTACAAGGTGGGTCTCGATTCGTAACATGGAGTACTAGTAACATAAATATAGGGGGGCGGGTTTTTTTGCCATAACTTAGGTGTTCGGACCAACTTACGTGCACACCGACTATTCTGAGGTCCAATCTTACCACCCACTTGCGGAAAACCCAATTATAGTCGGAGTAAAACTTCGAAAGAACTAGCTCCAAAAGAATTGAATGATGCTTGGAATTTAATTCATCTGATTTGTTTTACCACTATATAAGAGTTACGGATTAACGTACTCTCTTCTTTCTTTCGATAGTGATTTCTCTCTCGATCTTCACCCGTAGACGTAGGCTGTATAATTGGTGATGGGCAGCCCATCCTTGATTACGGAGTATTTTTTTGACAAGAAATTTATTAGATTTCGTAGTTTTTAAGGACCATAAAAGATCGAATTCTCACTCCATGAAATTAGTAGAATTTTTACATTTTGGCGACCGCCAAATTGGTCCACTCCACGAGATTAATGGGGGGGGAGGGGCGGAATAACATCTCAACCAACTAATGGGCCCTCTTTCTAGGGTGGCCCATCTTGGGCAGGCCTAGCCAGAAGAAGCATCCAAGCCACCCATTCTTTCTAAGCATTACTGTAGTACAAAAAGCCTACGTAGACAACTTTAAAACACAACTCGAGACATAATTGTCTCAAAATTGTTCCTCGCGTGCGGATCCATACGCATCGACGGTCGCACACCGGCAGTAGTGTCCGGAATTATGTTTTAAAATTTTGTGGATAGTATTACTTAAATTAGTATAATGTTGTAGTAATATAATCCATGAAGATCACAAATATCCTTTAATTCCTCATGGATATTTTAGCAGATGACGAGGTGTGAGTCATCTCACTCTTTTTCATTAAAGCTAAAAATCGTCTCACTATTTTAACCAGTAGGACTTGTGCAAGTAAGCCGTGGTACATAACGAAATATCAAGTGAATACTACTCAAAATTAGTCGAGGTGAGCGTAAGCTGGTCCAGACACCTGAATTATCCAAAACCAAAATACGAAGGAAATATTGGCCCACTTTTCTCATGTACAAAGGAGGAGATTCTAGGTTTGAAATAAATCTAACACATGCATGTGGAAAGAAGAGTCTACTTACTTTCCTGGTAGATCAACCAAAATCATTCAATTTTCTATTACATATGACACTTCTAACATTCTCTAACATTTCCCCTCAAGCCCAACCGTTTTTTTAGGTCTGTCACATGGTACCGTTTTTTAACTTGCTTGAGTTTGTAATTTCAGGTTGTAGATTTTTCTTTAGTATTTTTAAATGTGCACGGAAGGGAATAGACCCTATGAAACCATATATGTAGAAACTTCACAGACTTGCTCTCATCTTAGGTCTCAGGTTTGAAATCTCTCAGGCGTTAACAACTCCTTTGGCGTCAATATCCATACAAATCTTTGCCCTGCCTTTAAATAGGGCTCCCTCTAGTAGACGGTGAGATTATTCCCCCAAGACTAGTGGAGGCGCACATAAGCAAACCCGGATACCTGATTATTAAAATTAAAAGAGCATACATATAGAAACTTTGAGTGCCACCCCAAAACTTCTACTATTAAAGAAGTTTTCAATAGTGTGTATGTATGTATATATATTAGGTATATACAGTATAGAGTAGGCACCCATTTTGTACCGTGGGGATTACATTCTCCAACAATATTCCAACGTTGTTGTCTCTGTCTTGGCACAGTAAATCTGCTTTAGGATGTGTTTGGATCACCAATTGTTATGGCAGGTCGTAGGAAATGATTCCCAATATCTAAGTGGGAGGCCAACATGGGCGGTCCGTGACGTAGGCCCATCGAAAATGATTGGCATATATAACTACAACTATACATACATATATGTGTGTATATGTATGTATATATATTCTCATTCTCTCAGCCTCCATTAGAGTAAAATCATCTTAAGAGTATCAAACCCTGATCAGTTCTATTTGTAACAGAATATTGTACTATGCAATTGGGTTTTTTTTTTAATTAATAACTCAACGTGTTCGGATCAGCTTACACGCATCTCAACTAGTTAGATTTTGGGGAAAATGACGGTCTATGACGTGTTTTGATAATTAATACCCGTCAATGACATTTTCAGCATTAACAAATGTTCTCAGCATATCCTTGGCGGGTATTAATTATCAAAATATGTCCTTGACCGTCATTTTCCCTAGATTTTGATAGGCCAATTTCATCGTCGTCAAGTAGTGGAAATCCGATTAAAGTTAGGATAAAACTCCATATAGACTCCTCTATATATAAAAATTACTCCATTCATCTCATAATTCTAGTTCACCTTTTTATTTTTGGATTTTGTAACAGATGTCCATTTTGACATATTAAAGAAAAAAAGTTGATAAAATTTTCTTAGTTGTCCTCTCTTTTAGAACATCTCTAGCAGCCTCGGCCTAGCTAGCTCAGATCTGGTTAAAATGGCGAGTTGGAAAGCACTTTCGCGATTTCCAGTAGCCTTGTCGGAACGTCACCATTTTCCCCTCCTCCACTACAGTGACGCGGCACACCAAGAGAGTCACTGTTGTGTGAATTGGATAACCATTTTGGTTAGGCTAGCTGTTGGGGGTGGTGAGGGGTGAAAATTCATTGTTTGGCAAGCTAAAATAAAATTTGGTGTTTAGGGTAGGCATTTTGCCTGGCCAGTACTGCTGGCGATACTCTTAAAAAGTAGAGTATTATTAGCTCCTATTTTTTTTTTTTTTATGATTATATGGTCCTTAAACAATTAAGTTTAATTGGGCTTCAAAAACTAACTAACTAATACTATATATTATGGAATTAATGAAGGGAGTAAATAATAATAGTAATATATAGCTGGCATCTAATCCTAATTAAGTTGTGATTACCACCACCAACCCCCTTGGTTTTACAAGTAATTAGTAGAAAGTTGGTGGAATCGTCAGCCTAATTACTATCATCATCATGCCTGCTAAAGCTAGCTAGCTAGTAATTACCTTATAATTGCATGTTGGTAATTGAACCAAACCAAATTACTCTAATTAAAGTAGCGTTTTTAGTTTGTTTTCTAGTTAGGAGTACTGACAAGATTAATTGACACACTCTCTCTCTCTCTCTCTCTCTCTCTCTCTCTCTCTCTCTCTGACTTTAGGGCTTCAGCTTCCAGTAATATCTTCTCCTTTACTAGCTACCAGACGAAGTTTACTACATTTTACTATAGAACCACCATTGAATATTAGTATCATATTTAGTCCTTTTCATTGACAACTCTCTCCCTCTCTCTCTCTCTCTCTCTCGTTTTTTTGCGGACGCTGTAGTACTCTGAAGAGTCAATTGTGATAGTTCTGGAGTTCTCTTCTTTCGCCGCCCATTTGAATAGACTATGTACTACTAATAAAAGTCACATTTTATAGTCTTCAGTTTGTACGGATGGAGGAGTATTTTATAGCCCTTCTTTGCTTCTTTACTCTTCTCATCGGTATATACAATACAATGAGAGATACATGAGACAATTAAAAAAATAAACACAGAGAAAATCCTTTTTTTTATCGGCAAAAATCAATATTGTTAAATAGTGATCAGATTAGCAAATTTGAAGAGCAACTGAAATCCTGGCCTTCTTTCTCCTGACATCTAATTAAGTGCACCTCTGATGTCGTTGCGCGAAAGGCTTCTTGACAAGGGAAATCAATATTGTTATGCGCCTGATCAACATAAGTTATTGACGAGCGTAGAGGAAACTTTAAAGATGCTGAATTGTTATCTCGTGTTTATTAATTAGTAGTAGTGTGTAATGTTGTATTTTTTTTTTTTCATAGGCAACAAAATTTTATTAGTACTCGACAAAGGGTACATCGAGGCGGCCAAAACTCTAGATGCAAGGAAGAACTTGAATCATAGAAAATGGCCAGAAAAAAAAGGGAAAAAGAAAAAAGATACATCCAACAGGGAATTGAATGAAGTCTCAAGAAGAAAGGAGGAATCATCCAACTCCCAAGAAAAATCAAAATACCAACTTTCACATAAAGGACTCCTCTTGAACCATTAATCAATGAGTACTACTATTTGCACCGACGGTTTCCGTAGGGAAACCGTAACGACGGCCGCGCCGGGCCATCTCCGGCCACCGGACGGCCGATCCGAGCCGTCCAAAAATTTAAAAAAAAAAAACCGAGGGGGTTCGCGTGGGAATCAACGGCATCCGATGTGTGTAGGGTGTTTGATCTAAACATCATTTTTTCGTGTGTATATATATACACGAATATATACACGAAAAAAAGGTGTTTAGATCAAGCACCCTACACACATCGGATACCGTTGATTCCCGCGTAGGCCCCCTCGGTTTTTTTTAAAAAAAATTTTGGACGGCTCGGATCGGCCGTCCGGTGGCCGGAGACGGCCCGGCGCGGCCGTCGGTACGGTTTCCCTACGGAAACCGTCGGTGCAAATATCATTTTCGATTAATCAATACATGGTCGAAACAATAGCAAGATCACTTTCCAAAAACATCTTGCACCAGATAACTCCATGGTAATCAACGGGAACAATTGAGAAGCATCAAAATATAAGAGCTTAGGATCATTATTAGCATCAGATCATGAGCAACAGCAAAGCATTATCTCTAACAAGTCACTAATGATAAAGACCACATTAAAGAACCCTTCCAGACAATATAATTAACAACTACACCAGCAACATAGCAACAGCAACATTGCACACTTCCATATATAGGCCATGGCACAATTGGAACCATGACCATCGATCAGAGAGGACCAAATCAACATCATCCATTCCAATAGCATAATTAGCAGAGCAACATCTTAACTTCAGATGAGTGGCATGGCAAAGTAGTAGTTTGCAGCAAAAAGGCAAGTCAAAACAAGCCTCCAATTCGGAGAGAGCAAACTGAGTACAATTCGAAGTCGAGATCAGCATCAAAAACTCTAACTTAATTAGAGGTAGTTTCAAACATGACTTCCAACTTCATAAGATCTCCAATTCAAAATAGTTGAAACAAACAGCAACATGAGCAGTTGAAACAAACGTACAGCGACAGGATCGAGTAGTATCAGCAAGAACAGATCAGATCCAATAGCAACCAAAACATCATCAGTTGAGTAGAAATAACCAGCACAGAAATTCCAAAGTATCAATAACCATCACAACAAGTTATAGCTCAATCCTCAGTTTAAGATCAAAAGCAGCACAATAATCCCCTTAGTTCATGAGAATCTCAACATTCAGCAGAAATCATCAAGCATTTGAGAAATGAATACACCCAAAGCTTAAACATTCATCGATCCATGAATACTAGCAGTAGAAATTGTTTGCCATATCTCCAAGATCTCTTAGCCCTCCCTAGAATTGGGAGTTGAAAAGAGACAGAACTCATCTGCACCTTTCTTTCGCCATCTTCATTTTGCACCAACATCAGATCGAATTCGATAGATTAGCCTCAAGGCAAAATGCCCAAACCTATGTAACGTTGTACTATTTGACAAACTAATTAATAAGTAACATGAGAAAAATCTGTACAAGTATAGTTTCCTTGTGCTAATTCAATTTCTTAATTAAGCCGGTAAATATTTATGTTGTATAGATTGTGCGTCTTTCGTAGCTCCTTCCTTTTTCTCCCCTTGGTATCCATGGTTGTTCGATCTCCTTATATTAAAATTCGAACTCTGTCCCTGCTCTCCGTAAGTAGTTGAATATTAAACTAGCTTGATTTTGAAAAAAAAAAAATATCTCAGAGTAGTTCCAATTTGTTATGCTAGATTCCAAAGTTGGCAATGTCTTGGTCCGGCAATAAGACGCGGTTGGGCTTTTCCCATTACACGGCAAAAACGTTACATAGGACGAAAGTGGACGGCTAAAAACAGTGATTGAATGGTGCATTTGGGGAGAGAGAGAGAGAGAGAGAGAGATGAATTTGATTGGAAAATGAAATGAGACTGAACAAGTGGCGCCTATCAAAAAAACAAAGCGGTGAGTCAATTAATTAATAAATGCAAAAAGTTCTCTCCAGAAGATAGTGCGGTGCTTAATTAATTGGTGGATAAGTTATTACTCCTCCTCCTAGAAGAATCCAAGGAATTATTATTGGAAAGATATATACTACTACTTTTAAATAAATAAAAAAGTAAATTAATTAAATAAATACTATAATATGAGAAAGATGGGTATTGGTAGATGCCATCGAAAGATGTCATATGGAGAGAGAGAGAGGGGTCAGGTCACGGACTTCTCTTGACTATTCTCACGCTCATGTGTTGACGTAGTTACAATACATGCGTAGGCATTTTTTTGAAGACTAGAGTGTTCGGACCAGCTTACGTTTCATATTTTTTCAAAGACATGGACTAGGCCTTCCAATTTTTGGCCCTTTCCTAAACCCACTTCGATGACCGGAACCGCTCCCGTGATAGACCTCGTCAAGACCATCAATTGTGCATAAATTCATATTGTTCCAATACTAACTAATATGATTAGGATAGATTTTTAATTTATCTTGAAAAAAAAGTACTATATATTGTCTCACTGGAGCAAATCTAATATGGTTATTAACATAAATCTGTACTTTACACCGATCAATATCCGATCAACTTGTACTTTTACATGGTTTATTGTATTGACGAACTCTAAACAGTAAACGGTCCCCGTCCGGAATCATTCCGAGACGAGAAAAACTAGACAATAATAAACGCAGTTCTATATGCGCACAAAAAAGAAAAACTGCCACACAGTTGACCAAAAAAGGGCGTCCCCACCCTATATACATATGCCAAGAAATTATTTCCCTTAAGCCCCACACCCTCTCCCTACCAATCTACCGTTTCACACAAACTAGCTAGCTAGACGTCCGTAGGTAGAATGCAAAATTTCTCTTCTATATTCTTCAACACATTGCTATATATATATATATATATGACCAAGAAAACGAAATTTATGAAACAGGACAATCACAGGAACGTACACAAAAAGTATTTAGTTAGTTCGTTTATAAAGTCAACCCCGTCTATGGACGAGCATCGATAGAGGAATTCCATTCCAATAAGCCGGTTTTTCCCGTTCCTCTCACTTAAAAGACTCTTCCGAATTTAAAAATCTAGTTTCTTCTTCTTCTTTTTTGATCGGCAAAAAATTTTATTCGAACTCGACAAAAGGGACCATTGATTACTGAGATGAACAGTTGAGATGGGACTGCAGAGAAGTTAACTATAAAGGCCCCCAAGTATCCCGTAATGAAATTCCACTTGAACCTCACAACTAGGAGCTGGTCGTACGTGCGAGTAAAATTGGGCTATAATCTTTGACGGAATTAGAAGAAACTCAACACATTTATGCATAGACATGTAAGCCTTCAAACAAACCAGGTTCAGCTCGTTTGCATATCGAAAACTGCAATACTTGGCTCGATCGACTCAAATGATTAATTTGATCTTAATTATTAATTCACATATGAGTAAGTATATATGACCATGGATGTATAGGTATAAATACTTCCAAGGTACGCACCTATGTTAATTATTAGTAGCATGCAAACCTAATTAGGAGTACTAGCTAGTGCAATACTACATGATTGTGAAATGCCAATTTTGTACCACATGCACGCGCGAGTGCACCTAATACCTATGCAACATATGCATGCACGTGAAGGCTTCCTTTTATAATTAAAAATAATAATAGTTACTAGTATGTGATAATACATGAGTACTACTACTAATTCTAGTGCTGATCGAGCAAATTGCTCAAATTAAAAATTAATTAATCAATTCTTGAACCAACCACCAAGTTCCATTACCAAGTCGATCATTTAATTTCAGAGATGAAATGGTAGTCGGACAAAGGCATGACGGCATCACAACGGGACGTCATGCGCATCCCAATGAAATTGGCACCCACGCACCCGATAATCAGTTGCCACCAAAGCTCCCACGGTATAAAACGTTAAGTTGACAAGACACCAACCAAAATCTAGATCAAGACAGAAAATACAAAACTGAACAAAGGCGCCATGGGCATATGCAATGGCTGGCCTCAACCTCGATCGAAGTGTCACAAAAACCAGCAGAACAAGCCTAAAACAAAACAAAACCAAAAACCCAATTGGAAAAGCTAGCTCCAGGTGCAGCAATCGACCTTAATTATGATGTTTTTTTTTTTTGAAAACTAATAAATTCTGGTTTTTGATTATTCAAGAGCGACTTACAATTTCGTCAACTGGAATTAGTTTAGCTGGTCACTCTTGTACACGTTCATAAGAGATATCAGATAATTAATCCTTGTCAAAAGCAGAAAATAATTTATTTTTTTCTTTCCCTGAATGTACGAGGGTTATGTGGTTGAGCTTTAGTGTGGTTGTGAGATTATATATATCTTGGTTGATGTACTTGAGATACTTGTGTATTTTCAATTACTTGTTTTTTGGAAAAATAAGGTGTAATTGACAAATTTTAGAGAACAATTCCATTGTATACAAACTGAAAATTACATATTTATATGAACGATATGTTGATAAACTTTAAACGAAATAATGATACAAAACTAAACGAAATCCTGTGTTTCACACAATATTCTTAAAAAATATTCGCCGCCTACCGAAGGGTAATGAAGTTGAATTGACGTCTGTCTCCCAGGATAATTCAACTAAAACCATAGCTTACGAAACACCACCGTAGACAGTTTTGGCGAACTGAATCGTACATCTATCTCTCTCACACAAGAACAGTATCTGACTTCAAAACAAGAAACCCCCGAAATGAATTCAAGAAATTGATTTTTGCCATAATCCTCAAACCAGGGGTCTTCAATAGACGCATGGTTAAAAGTATAGTCCATATTCATTGAACTAAATGATGTCTTTCGGTTACCTCGGGAGACTCTCCGTATACCCCGATTTCATCCACCCGAAATTTGGAAAATTACCATCACAAAAGAACAAATGATTAAAAAAAAAACAAAGTGACATAGAATTAATAAAGCACCAAATCCACCGCTAAGGAGTTGTGGCCACCCTGTCCTCTTTTTGGAGATGTCCCTTTCTCATCTTAAAACTCTTTAACGCATACCTCAGCTTCCATTGTAGGGCCTGAAAGCTATGTAGATCTTTCTATTTACTCTCTCTCTCTCTAGAGAGAGAAAGAGACTAAACTTTTCAAAACTTAGAAACGAACAAAGCCTTAGACTCTATCTCTTGATTGTACGCATTTCTTATCTTCACAGTACCCTAAAAAAGTAGGGTTACTTGCTCCTCATGTATAAAGAGGCCAAAGGAGAGCTGATGCCCTTGATCACAAGTCACTGGAACCAGTAGTCTTATAAATTTTATGGCAATTGCTGCAACAAACATGAGCAGCCAAGATGATCGCGAAAACAGCAACAACTACAACAACAACAACAACAACAAAGACGATGATCATGAACATGACCTGGTCATGCCAGGGTTTCGGTTCCACCCTACCGAGGAAGAACTCATAGAGTTCTACCTTCGTCGTAAGGTCGAGGGAAAGAGGTTCAGCGTTGAACTCATCACTTTTCTTGACCTCTATCGCTATGACCCTTGGGAACTCCCTGGTATGACTCCATCGATCCTACTTATCTCTCTAGCCCTAATTCTTCTTCTCTCTTTTGTTCTGAGGTTACTTACCCTTTTTCGCTTTCATTTTCTTATACCTTCCATCCTCTTCTTCGAATCCTACTCTTCAAACTTAACTCACCTAAAAGTCTACAACAACATGTTCCTTCCCAAATCCTTATAAATTTTGTTGGATTTTTTTTTTTTTTTTTTTTTTGGCGTGCGATAAAGTTGGAGAATCGGTTTTTTGTGTTAATTTTGTGTTACAATTGGTAGAGTAGTGTTGTCGTTCATGTATCTCTTTCTAGACTTTACAAGAATTTTCTTTTTCGATTTACGAATTTCTTAAACAAGATTTTCAGTTTGAGACAAAAAAAAAAAAAAATCATCAAGCATACTGTGGTGATTTTTCTTCAATTTTTGTTTGTTTGTTTGTTCCTGCTCATGGCAAATTCTCACCCAAACTATACGTTTCATTTTCTTTTTCTTTTTTTTGAACAGCGAAGAAGATTTTCATTAGTGTATACAAACTAGATGTTTCTTGCTTCCCCACTTATAACATTTTCTGTTGAAGGATTTGGCTTTATTTTGGGTTTATTTTGGGCCACTGGTTGGAGGGTGTTGATATAATATCTCTAGATGTCACGAGAGTTTATTTCCTGTGTACATAATCAGCACTAATTTCTTTGTAAATTGTCCTTTGTTTTGGCCCAATATCAACTGTCTGATGGTCCTGATTTTTTTTTCACCTTTATTTGTAGCTGATCTCAATTATTAGTTCAAGCCATGACATCTAGCTCTACCCTATCTCTCTTTTGAGCACCCATTTTCCCATTCATTCTCTTCTTGTAATTCTCTTTAATAATATATGTATCAATGCATTACAATGACCTAAATCATATAAATCTCTATAGCATCACATGCACCATATTCAACTATGTCACAAGGTAATCAATTTATATATCCGAATTACCGTCGCATCGGCTTTTGTTCATGTTGATTTATGATCACTTTTTTTCCTTATGTTTTCAGCCATGGCATCAATTGGAGAAAAGGAATGGTTCTTCTATGTGCCTAGAGATAGGAAGTATCGAAATGGGGATCGACCAAATCGCGTGACGACTTCTGGATACTGGAAGGCTACTGGAGCGGACAGAACGATCCGTAGTGAAAATTTCAGGTCGATTGGCCTGAAAAAGACTCTTGTTTTCTACTCTGGGAAGGCTCCAAAAGGCATCCGAAGTAGTTGGATCATGAACGAGTACCGTTTGCCTCATCAGGAAACCGAAAGATTACAGAAGGTAGCTACTAGATATCTTAATTCATTGCTTTTTGAATGTAATTTTGTTTTCTTTTCTCTTTTCTGCAGGCCTTTACAATACCTCTTGCTCCGTGGTCTGTATTTGGTCTTTCCTCGATGTAACATTTGTCGAGTTTCTTAATAAAATTTTGTTGCCTATCAAAAAAAAATACCTATTCAAAAACACCAAATAACAAAATCAAGGAAACATACAAGGGTCCTTCTATTGACACCCCAAGCTAAAAGTCAGTAAAACACATACTTCTATGCATTTTTTTATATTTTTTTATATATTTTTACTCTCGTTTATACATGTTTCACACATTTTAATACATTTTTTAAACCTTAATGACAATCCATTGGGCTATTTTTAGCATTTGCCAACATATAATACCAATAAAGTTCTTAAACTCATCACTAAGGCTTCATTAAGCTGGCTAGCTAGCTTGCTCTATGCATAACAGAATAGCTTGATCTTTGGTTGCCTACGAAGGAATAAAGTTTTAAAGGGTTGATTAGTTCAATAGCTATGGCAACTGGTTTATTAATGTAGACCTAGTTTATAAGAAGTAGAAGTGGGTTTGCATAATTAAGTTAATTCCTTCTCCTTATTATTATTATTATTAATTTTTTATCAGACTTCTCCTTATTCTTTACTTTTATAATTTTTGAATTGGTTTTGAATTGGTTTTGAGTCTTACTCCTTTATATAGCCAAGTAAATATTATTAGAGTGGATAGATAGACAATGAACATATGAAATGAAAAATCCAAGAACACTACCTAAGTTACTAACACTTTGAGCACTCAGAATTACAGCTTCCCCTCCTAGCTACCAATTGTTATAAAATTTCCCCTCAAATTGAGAACAACGATCGACTTTGAAATTGCTACTCCCTCGGTCCGTGTTTGTTTGTCTATTTTTGGCATTCGTGCCATGTTTTAAATTGTCCGTATCTTTCAATTTATAATGGGTTTCAAGATCATTTTGAAAATTTCGCATAATAGAACTAATTGAGGTCTATCAAATAAGATCTATATTGCATATTTTTAGAGATTTACATAGGTGGAATAATGGAAGTGGACTAACAAAGACAGACGGATGGAGTATAATACACACCCAAATCAGGGTGTGTGCGGTATGCCACTTTTTTTGAGTCCCTCATTTTTGTTGTTAAAAATGCTTCGTCAATGATCAAACACGTTGGCAAATCTCTCTATTTGTTTCCATTTCGTAATTTGCAGGCAGAAATCTCACTTTGTCGCGTCTACAAGAGACCCGGCGTGGAAGACCATCCATCGCTCCCTCGCTCGCTCCCCACCACGAGGGCATCCTCGTCAAGAAAGCAACACGCGGCCGAGACCAGTACTCACGCTGCCGCCGAGAAACCAATATTCCAAGCCTTTGGAGGATCAAATCCTCAAGCACTGGAAGAGGGAGGAGAAAAGATGAGCGAAACGAGCGCGAGCAGCAGCACGGAGATCGGCATGAGCAGCCTGGGGTTTCCAAAGCACATGAACTCTTACATGAACGCATTGCCCTCAATTCCCTCCCCAATTGCACCACCACCATTGACTCCAATGGAAGGTTGCTCCAATATTTTGGTGCCACAGAATACTATTAGTCAAGTTGATGATCTCCAAAGGCTAATAAGCTTCCACCAACAAGCCTCCATGAGTGCTCAGCAGCAGCAAGAGTTCTATCATCTCTACCATCATCCTTCAAATTTTCCCACAATGTTTCAGCCACAAGTACCACTCAACAACTCTGATAGACTCTGGGAGTGGAACCCAATAACAGAGGGAAACAAAGACTACTTCTCTACCCCTTTCAAGTAATCTCTATATGTAGGAACTGGACATATATTAATTAAATTAGGTTAAAAATATAATATTGTATTATGTAGTTAGATATATAAAGCTTGATGCTTTATTTGGTAAGTACTGATTTGACTAAGTTTTAATTTGTATGATCCTAGCATATGCACTTATTCATAAGTGGATGGTGGTTTTTTTTTTCTGCTCGGCAAATGAAATTTTTATTAACTCGAAGAGGGTACATCGAGAGAACAAGTGAATGGTGGTGTTACGTAGCTAGGGTTAGTTAAAATATTCCTTGTAGCTAGTACTTTTGTTTTGCAAATCAAATTAGTTTTGTGTTAGTTATATTCTTCAGTTTAATCTCAACATTTAAGGATTTGAAGAGTTCAAGGATATGGGAAGAAGATGAGGGGTAAATACCAGGATATACTTAATTCAATTCTCATGTGATTAATACCATTACAATATTTATTTAATGATTCGATCCATTCATCTTTTAAATAAAACGAAATCATATTTTTTGGGGTATTAATACTATTTTTTCATTTATTCCCGGTATTTGTTTTGGGTATATCATGTAAGTTAATAAATTAATGATTAATATATCAGAATATATACCTCTGGGGTATTATGAATACTTAGCATTAGAGCGTTTTTTTTTTTTTGGATAGTAAGTAGCTTGATAATGATTAACCTATAAAGATGTTGTATTTTTTTTGAATTACGAATAATTAATCTAGACCACGTGTACAAATTTTATATCAATTATATAAAATATTTGGAGTGCCACCTCCAACTTAAAAACCCGGTTCCGCCATTGTGGACTCTTATTAAACAGCATTGCCTCCAATACACACAAACGTTGTGTGTGTTGTGTAACAAATTCTGGTTTGGACGGTTCAGATTTTAAGTAAACTATTCGCGCGAATAGTTTATTTATTCCCTGAGCAAATCTGGACCGTCCATTACAACAATGAACGGGTAGTGATCGGTTGTGCAAAGAGTTTTGCACAACCGTTGTGCGAGTAGCATTTTTTATTCTGAATCCACCGTTGTTCGGAGACAAACATTTGTCTTTCTTTCTTTTTCTTTTTTTTTGGGTGCTTATAGACATTCTTGTCAATCCACCGAATAACGTGATTTTTGTTTCGTTCTTTTCTGGTTACATTTGATATTTAATTTTCATGTTATTATGTGTGTACGTTTGTTATAACTTTAACCCTAGAAAAAAGAACGTTGTCCGTTATAAATAAAACTCAAATATTGAGGCTCATACATAAGATAACACCTTACCAAACGATTATGATATTAACAATTCAATGAGCTGTCAATAAGGCAAGAAGAATATTAAAAAAAACAGTTTCCGATACACTTTTAAAGGTACTTTAACACATAGAATTTTCCTGCCTTATAGAATTGGGTTGTTAATAGCATTTTTCCATACCTAAGAATTGGGTATCCACAATGCTATAATCAAAAATTGATAACCAAAAGTTGCCACATCAGCTTTTGATTATTCATTTAAGAGAT
>JAOTQK010000003.1:13243136-13254215 GCA_025642025.1 Rhododendron ferrugineum
GGGACCCGTAGTGGGCCCCACAAAAAAATCTGTGCACAATCTGTGCACAGATTGCTGTACCAGTAGCAGGGTTCTATTAAGAGTGTGTTCCACTAACAAGAATAAAAGTACTTATTTTATTGTATTAAATGTAATGTACTGTATTACTGTGAGAAAATTACCTATCTCATAAAGCGAAAAATAAGTACCTTAGTGGAACGGGTCCTAATGAGTCATAATAAGATTTTTGCGCAACCACTCAAATAGTCTGCTTGGCTCAAGTTCTACAATTCTGTCAGTATTTCGAGAGTAATGCTTCTATTACAAAGAATGAAATGTAACCTGTACACTCTATGGTGGAGCCCACCATTCATGTGAGAAGGGAGGGCATTACTCTCGGATGATAGTGTTTTCCTTTTCCGATTCTCATCTACTGTGTTCCAAGTTTAAGCATATGTTTGGAACATGTGGAGGAGGGGAGGGAAAGGGAAAAATAGAAAAAGATGGAAAAAGTAGTGAAAAGAGTGAATACATTTTACGATAAGAAAAGAAATTCTCAAGATTTTCCTATAGGGGAAAAGGAAAAGTTACAACCTAATAAGCATTTCCAACCTATGGCTTCAAAAACTCTTATGCGGCATAAAAACGGTAACTTCTTGCATTCTCTTTTGATCAAATCCTAATGTCGAATACAGTGCCAAATCCAACGCAGATTTGACTCGACAACATTTGCTTCAAATTTGACTCATCCTACCAAATTTATCAAAAAGTAAGTGCTTTGAACTTGAATACTTTGAATTTGTTCTCTCTCATTTGAAGCCATGGGCATGGAGGAGATGCTCAACCACCACACTTAAATTGTACCAAGTGTGTCCCAACAATTAATTTATCGTGGACTTCTCAAGAAGCAGCATTTTAGGCTTTTAGCCCAACAAGTTTTAGCCCAACAAGCTGCTAGGAACCTGAAAAAACAAGCACTCAAGAAAAATGAATCCAAACAGTCCCCATGCAAATTCAAATAGATTGCTTTCATATTTCTAATCATGTATTCTTCTTGTGTAAAAGATCTTATACAATAGCAAGACCATATGCTCAGCTCGATCTCGGTAGATCAGGCTCGGCTATACCTAACAATCTAATAATTGTACAATAACTTCTTCTTTTTTTTAAAAAGATAGAAAAAGAACAGCATTGTTTTGAGTTAGTGATGTTTTTGTTCCTTTTCTTAACTGAGGATCTCTCTCTTGTCAGAAGCCATTCTTTCATTCACTCTTCCAGCAGATTGGAAGCTCTTGCCATTACTGCTGCTGCTACTACCTTTGGAATTTTTCACAACAGCACGCTGCATGATCCGCACCGGAATCCCACCCAAATCAAAGTCTTCCTTCAAAGAGTTGGTTAAGAACCTAACGTCCGTATCTGAGAGCTGTGCTTTTCCGCTAACAAAGGCCACGAAAGTAGGTGGCCGGGCTTTCACCTGAGTGAAATATTTGATTTTCGGTTGACCAGCGTTGTCTTTCCAAGAATGCCTGCTCATTACCTGATCAAAACAACCCAGAAATCATCTGCATGTAAGTCCCCGTTTTTTTTTTTTTTTTTGACAGGCAAAGAGAAGAACTATCTTAAAAAGAAAAGGAGATACAAATAAGGGTTGATAAGGAATCAACCCAAAGGAACTAAAACAAAACCAAGGACCTAAGTTTACAAGACTAAAAAACTGGCTTAAGAAGCCCCAAAACAAGTCTAAAGACCAGTACCCATCTTAAGCCAAACCAACAACCATATAATCCAATCCGAATCATCAACAGTAGATGCAGAAAACCAATCTAGCAGCATCAGCAGATACAAAACATAGCAGATTCCGTAGATGCAGCAAAATAAAGCAGATGCAGTAACGGCAGATGTAAGCACAAACAGCAGGTGCAATCACAGCAGATGCAACATATGCAACAAAAGACACTGCAACAGCAAAAGCAAACATGATCCAATCCAGCCCAGCAGCAGCTTGTTCAATTGTTTATGCTCTGAATTCTGTTTTGGATTTGTTCTGCACTAGTTTTTGGGGCTGTATTTGGATCATGCATAAGTCTGCATATTTTTGGTGCTATATTTGGATCATGCATAGACATCCCTACATAAATCCAAGATCCAAACACAGCCCTAAAGGCCTATTTGATCAGAGAGAGAAAGAACATGGAGAGAGTGAAAATAATAAGAGGGTAGTGGAAGAAAGGAAAGGAATTTTTTTTCTTTCTTGCGTGCATTTGATTAAGATGAAAGTTTTGCAAAATGTTCTTCAAAAATTTCACTCCGTAGCTTTGGGGGCCGTTTGCTAGCACTTATAATTTAGCTTTTTAGATTATTTGCTTAAACAAATTAAATTAAGTTATAAAAGTGTTTGTTATAACTTTTTATAAGTTGGAAAAAAAGTTTAACATGTTAATTTGCTTGAATAAGCTGTCAAATAGCTTTTTATAAACAAAATGTCTAGATTGTCCTTCAAACAAGAGTAAGAAAAACTTATTCACTTTAGAATTCTTTTGTCCATTCATGTTCTAACAACTTAAAATAAGAAGAAAAAAAAAACCTTCAAATTGGATCTTAAAATAATCTTTAGCTTTTTTGGGCCAAATAAGTGATTATTCATAATTTGTAACAAACACCCTTCATTGGCTTTTTTTTTTAGCAAATAAGCTAAATCAGTTAGATTATAAGTGCTAACAAACGGGGCCTTGATAACGTAAAAATCAATAAAATAAGTTGGTTGAGAATGGTTCATGGAAAAAGAAGGGTAAATTAGAATTCAAATTGAACATATCCTTCTTTCAAGGGAAAAAGAGGGATAACTTCTTTTTTTTTAGGCAAGAAACATAATAAGCACTTCATAGTTGAGAATTTGAGATACATAAGTGAGTTTTTAAAAAATTATTCTTTCTTGCACTTTCCATAGTTCTCTTCCTAATCAAACACATAAGAAGCTAAATTTTCCTCTCTTTACATCACTATCTACCATTTCGTAATCAAACAGACCCTAAGGTTCAGGGGAAAGAGCAAAGTGATGGGGGCATTCGTACTGACCTTGCGCAACCAACGGTTAAGGCGAGCGGTTGGCAACCTTGAACACCATTTCTCATAGGTGCTGATTACCTGGCGCATCAAAGGTGTCCGACCCCTTCCCTCCAATGCTGAAACGAAAACAACTGGTATTCCCGTCACCTAATAACAAAGTCATGTCAGTGCTAGATTGGCTACTTTACTATCATTAATGATGTCGATATACAAAAATCACTGGGAGGAGCAAAATGGCTTCTCTTTCCTTCGAGCTAATAATCAGAAATATGTTCCATTCATCCATACTCTAACTACTACTGAAAAAAATGCATTTAATTTTTATTTTTACAGTTTTTATCAGTACAAATGCATTTGAATAGCTACTCGAATACCCATTCTCTTCAGAGGATGCTCTTTTGAAAGAGCAAGTTATTTCTAACAACCTCACTTGTTCTGCAAAGTACTTCCCATATATGCCAGATAACAGCAAGTAAATGTGTGTCAGCAACCTTTCCCAACTAAGGACATAGCAATTAGGGTGTCAAGGTGCGAACGAAAGTGTTAATACCCAGATTCATATGTGGGCAGACTGTGAAAAAGAGAAATACAAAATATTAAGATCACATGATCCCACGTGGGGAATCCTTTCTATGAGGAATTCAATTATCACAGTGCTTTACTCAAACGATATATTCTTATATGACTGCCCAAATACATTACATATACTCCCACAGGTTGGGAAGCTTTTGCTAACACCACATTCTCAACTTGCTGGTATATTACAGTGACCAGAACTGAAGTCCCTCCACCACCTGCTAGATGGTCCTAATTCTCACAGAAGGGCACAAATATAGCCAATAACTGAGCTCATCAGAGCACAATTTCATGGAAAATGGCACATTTATTCCTACCTCCTTTTAAGTATCTTAAAAAACACAATTTTAAACCCCCTACGCACACGCTGCTAAATATTACTTGTACAAGAAAACATATAGAGGGCACTAGATACAACACAAAACTGTAGTTAAAAAAGAGTATTGTTGTAGTAGAGCCCATCTTTTCAACCTTGACAGGGCTACTCAATGACCCAACAAAGCACCAAGCAGTGTTTCTAATCTTAACTTCGCTGCTGGGAATACCAGTCATACAATTGCGCGACCACATAATCCTACCATCCTCAGCCAATGCCAGAGGGGCGATGATCTTCATATTCGTTGAGGAACAAAAATTCTCCCCTGGGGGAAGCTAGAAAGAATACAGATAATGAGTAAATGTGGATATTGAGTAGCATCACATAACAAAATGCTTAGGAATGAAGTGAGTGTGTAGCGACCTTAAGAAATTTGAACTGACAAACCTGGGGTAATACAGTCTGCACTTCTTCAGGAACCGCTTTGACCACATTTTCATGCAATTTCCCTTTTAGAAGATCCATCTTGTTCACAATAACGACCAAACCACGCCCTTCTTCCACTGCTCGTCTGGCTATAACAACTTCAGCATGCTTCATGCTCCTCCTAGTTTTTGCTATCTGGCCATCATATAAATGATACCCATGAAAAAATAAACTAACAATACACTAAACATTTTCCCCTACAGTACATGACTGAAACTGAACAAAATAGACTCCAAATAAAACTACTCTGTCAATCAATAACTGGCATGCAATGATACTGACTAGGGGTGCATAGCCATATCTTAGTTGCACGAAGCAGGAGCGGGGGCGGGAGCGGGAGCGGGAGCAGAAGCGGGTGCAGGCGCGGGGGAGCGAGAGAATACAGAAGCTCCCAAGGTTGGGAGCGTGAGAATAGCGTGTACATATATTATAAAAATAATGAAGCATAGAATATTCACTTTGAAAGTACAATAATTTTAAGAAGTAAAAATATGGGCCAAGTCCGCCATAAATGTAAGAAATGGGCTAGTGTTACAATATATGATTTTCTTTTCAAGATATCATGACTTGGGCTAGATATCATGTGTTCATTGAAGATCAATGAATAAAGCCAAGTGACAAATCCCTGTTTTCCTATACAAAGATCATACAAAAGCTCCCATCTTTGTAAGGAATGAGCTCCTATCTCAATGGGAGCGGGTTCCCGTCAAGCTCCTTAGTTGGGAGCACAAAAGCGGGCTCCCAAGGAGGGAGCGGCTCCATTTTAGGAGTTTCCTGCAACTAAGAGCCATATAATAAAAAATGAACGAAGATTTAAGACCATAGAACAAATCAACTCAACCCAATCCAATCCAAGTTTTCATGCATTGCAGACATTTGATACTTGATGCACCATGGGTACCATAAGTAACCAAACCGAGCCTTAAGTTCCAGTCAATTTGGTTGGCCTCATGAATATATTTCCTCTTTTGATCTCTGTCAAGGGCATTGTGTTGCGTGATATCCAACAAAACCTAGATCCTCTCAAACTACAGCCTCTAAAGTCAGTTAAAGCTTATCAGAGGGTCTAACACTCTAATGTATAAAATTAACAGAGAAGATTTCATAGGATGCAAGTAAAGGAGAATAGATGCAGGAACATCCCAGAGGCCTGGCAATACCAAGCCAGGACACAATGTAAAATCAGTCCATTTTGACGGAAGGGGGAATGAGCACGTAGAGCATTATTACACACTTCTAGTGAGGCCTTTTTGTGTATTTGAAATGCATTTATGTGTATCAGTTGAATGGCGTCATAAAACTTGTTCTAATTAGGATGTTGGGATCAATTACATACAAAGATACAGACTAAATGCCATGTACGAGCAACCTTCTTTCTCTATTTCTGGAGAATCAACAAAAACAGCATTCATTGGAACCTTGAAGCCTTTCTCCTTTTTGAGCAACCATGTATTCCCCATTACATGCTGTTTTACTTGGGTTCTGAGCCAGAACTGATCATATAACACACATCGGCTAGGGATATGCACCAGAACTAAGCATATAAGACAATCACCCAAAACGAAAAGCAGGTAAACTTTCGCAAATAAGAGAAGGATGGAATTTAATAATTTCCACCTGGGGAACTTGTTTCTGCACATGAACATGTAGAGATAAAATGTTGACATCATCCTTGTCCTTAACTCGCTTTAAGGAATACACTGTATGCTCATATTGGTAGCTCACAGTTTTTGCAAGCATTTCCAGTTCCTATCAAATCTTTCTACTCCAAGAAAACATCAGCATGCTTGGATATTGGGCTCCATTAAACAGCATTTTTTTCAGGACACACACGTAGAAAATACTCATCTGATGTGCAACAAAGAGCTTCAAAATGAAATAAGGTTTGGGCTATAAGCATACATACACTCTAAGTTCACTAAAACAATTCAGCGGCATAACGAACGAATAATGGAATATGTTCCACACCTCTTCAGCATCAAGGACCAAAGCAACTACATGAGCCCTCATAAGGTTTTTTCTTGATTGCATAATGCTCAAAGATGCTGGTCCTTTGTCCTGCTTTGTCCTGCCCAGCCAACCAGCAGTGTCAACCTGACCACAAAACCGAACAAGAATGCATGACTTAGATCTAAAGGAGTTTAAAGGTGTAGCTAAAAATGCACCAAATCAACTAAAAATATGACTCCTAATATGTACTATAAGACCCCAGCCTTCTGGAAGGCTAGTTCAAGGTACCATGAGGTCCAGAAAACAAAAAATTGGGTGTACCCACTTCATCCATGGCAGTACACAGCAACACACATTACATAAGAGCAGTAGAATGAATGCTCTAGAAGACAAAGTGGTTGTTTACCAAATTAAACCAGAAAAAAATGGAAAAAGATCACAAGGGGCACAGGATGGAAAATGGGGAATGTGAATGCTGAGTTCGGCTCTAATAGTTGGCTTCCTTTATGAATTTCATATTGGATCCTCCTCCACTTAGGCCACCGAATGTGGGAATGGTATTAAATGCAAAGGTTCAATTGAAACGGACAGTATTTGGAACAATGTTTCAGGAGACGAGAACTAGCTCTGCACACATGTAGTGCTCAATTGTCTTATCTTCTTCCACGGCTAGTCCCAAGTAAATGGAGAGTACTTGAAGGTTAAGCAGCAACATAAAACCTACGATCTTGGGAATCTTCAACTTTGTTACGGCTGAGTAATGAATTTTCAACTTCGAATTCTGGCAATTCAAAATAAATATCGTAGAATTGTAGTCTATCGAAGTAACTCCGATAAAGACCAGTTACGTTGAGTTAGGTATGCCATAGAAGACTCAATATTCTCAAAGTACACATGTTATTGTGAAGAAAAGAAACTGGTATTTACCAAATATATAGTTCTGTCTCGATATTGAAACTGAGCTCTAACTGAATCTCTGGTCAAACCAGCTTCTGGTCCGACGAGAACACGATCTTCTTGTAATAGTGTGTTTAGCAAGGTTGACTTCCCAACATTTGGTCTTCCTACAATCGCCAGTTGTAGCGGCAACTTAGACTCCTCCTCCTCCTCCTCAATGGAAGCTTCCTCCTGATAACCTGCATCTACAAACAAAGGGAAGACAAAACAGGTTATACAAATAAGAGCCCGAGACAAAGACACTGAATTCATCACCAAAAAAGCTACTTAAGAAGGTGACGCAGCAGTTCTTATGCTAAAGAAAACAAAAACAGAAGTATGTGATTTAGGTCAACACAAAAAAATGGATGTCGCATAGGTAAATCAGAAGAGAGTGCACGCACAACCTCAAGAAGTACTTAATCTCCATTATAATAACTGTCTACGGAATGCAGAGAAAACATACACCTTCAGTATGATCTCTAACTTTAAAGCTCACTTGGTTCACAAACTATTGCTGATGTCCGGATGTCCATTAGATAATGGCAGCTAAAGAGAAACAAGTGGAAGTTGTGCAACTTGGAAGCAAAAAGGCAAGAAGGAAAATTATGAAAATATGTTCTGAAAGTTTTTCAGTGGAATAGATGCCTCAGTTATCAAAGGAAAATCTCTGAGAGGTGGTTTCTTACCATTTACGACCCGAAGCATATGGTCCTCAAGCAATGGCTTTAGTGTTTCGTAAAGTTCCGTCATACCCAATCCAGTCTCAGCAGAGAGAGCAATAGGATCCCCGAACCCTAAGATATGAGCTTCACCAGCAGCAGCAGCAAGAGATCCAGCACCATCATCAAGTGATTCGGATTTATTCATCACTACTATGGGCTTGATTCCAGGTGCATGCTTGCGCAACCACTTTCCAACATCCAAATCCATGGGCTGCAGTCCATCTCTAGTAGCAAATATCGACCAGAAAAGAAACTGTAGTCAACACTCAAAAGAACATAGAACAACAAGATAACAATACTAGCACATAAGTTTTACTTTCATCAATGAAGCTACATCTAAACTATAACAGAGCTCATAAAATTTAATCAACTTCTTCAACAATGACATGAGCCTGTTTCCACACAAAATATAAAAATTATAGAATTCAAGTCAAACATTCATTCCTTAAAAAATCCCAATGCTGAATAATACTTGCCTACAAACCTTCACATGATTCAAATTCTCATAATGACTAAATTTACTTCCTTTTTGGATCTGATATGTTTTGCCTAGTTCATGAAACTATATGGCTTGGAAAAACTAACAATTCCTGAAGCAAAAAGAAGGTTAGAAACTCATCCATGAAACTAACCTTGCATCTATGAGGAAGAGAGCGAATTGAGACCTTGCCAACACATTTCCAGTCATTTCTGCAGTTCTTCTAAGAACAGAGCCAGAGGAAGCCTCCGCTTCCAAGCCAGCCGAATCCAACACCCTGAACCGTAAATCACTCAATTTGGCAATCCCTTCTCGTATGTCCCGTGTAACATGAGCAGTAGGAGTATTGTACACAAGAGCCTCTCTCCGTCGTATTAAACTGCAACATCATGAAACTAACTCAACATGATGAAGCAGTTGTGTCTAAGCACTAAGGTCACCATGACAACTGCTACAAGTAAACACAGGCCATACACGTATAAGAAACACTAACCGATTAAACAGAGCTGACTTGCCTACATTGGGCCGCCCTATGAGAACTACCGTAGGTAGCAAGTTAATATCAACTTTTGTGAAATCAACTGACTTCTTCCTATCACTCGTAACTTTTGGTTTCTCAACAACAGCATCATCTTCAAAACCAGGAAAGAATTCCTCAAAGTCACTTCTCACATCATTGCCCGGAACACAGACATCCAACAACGCATCCTCGGTTGCTCGGGCCGACAAGGTGCAAAACCCACCAGTGTTTTGAAATGCAAATGATATCAAGTTGCAATTAACCAAACCCGGATGTGTTTTTCCAATGCTATTTGCACCAATCTTCTTTAGCAAATATCCTAATGACCAAAACATCACAAGCAAAATACCAAATTTAAGAAAAACCCATGTTGTCAAATCCTATTATAGAGATTCACATCCTTCCCAGAACAACAATTTCATATCCTTATGTGATGGAACCACGTAAGGGTATGGAACCATCAGTCAAATGGGTGTAAAATTACAGCATTTCTAGTTATTTTACCATGTTGGATACACCCATAATCCAGAGTAGTGTTCAAGAGTGCCCTGGCATTGTATAATCTGGGAGTTGAAGCACCGATATGGTTGTGTTGAGTAGTAGTGTTAGAGATGATACCATAACCACTGCAAATCTTTCGGGGTAAACGGGCTCGTACCCACGAGTGAAACATCCCAAAATCAGCTGTTATCACAGCAGATGTCTACAAAGATGGTGGGACTTGGTGGGACTGGTCCGGATTTAATGGGCCCCGCTAGTGGACGGTGGAACTGGTAGGATTAGTTCATATGCGCATAAGCTGACCGGACAGTTACTGAAAAAAAGATGGTTCTTCTTCAATTGCATATAGATTAGAGAGGCTATATTGCACCTACAAATGTGTAATAAGTGATTGGTACGTGTACAACTGATATATACTGTAGATGCTCGAGCAGAAATGTTAGTGATTAAAATTTGAAACTCAACGGAATACCAAATATCAAGAAATGGATGTGCGGTTATGACGGAGGTGGACTACGGGGCGGAGGTAGCGGTGGGTGGCGGAGGAGGTCGATGATGGCGGTTCAGTGGTACTTCTGGTGGGAAGAGGGTTTCACACGGTTTGGGAGAGAGAGAGAGAGAGAGAGGGTTTCACGGGTGGAAGGCTGGTGTGAGAGAGAGGTTCGCCGGAGGGGGATAGCGAGAGAGGGAGGAGGAGTTGGAATTGAATTCGTTCGTCTGTGCGAGAGTCTGAGGGGTTTCACAGAGCAACGAATACCTCCTGCAATTGGCAGTAGAAGGATAATGGGCCGGTGTTACTAGGGCCGAATAATAAACTCTCTGATGGGTTGAACCATCGGATCATCAACTCTCTTTTTTTTGTAGTATGATTTTTGTTGGGAAAATGACGTTCCAGAACGTATTTTGATAATTAATACCCGTCAAAGACATGCTGAGAATATTTGTTAATGCTTAAAATATCTTTGGCGGGTATTAATTATCAAAACATGTCATTGGCCGTCATTTTTCCATTTTTGTTTCAGAGGGAAGCTTATTCACGGCTTCAGCCGTGAACAAGTTCTTTACAGCAGCAACCAATCGTGATCATTCAAAAGTGATATGAACAGTCAAAATTTTATTGAAACTTTCATCATTAAAATCCGGACCATCCAGAACACTTTTGGACGGTCGCGATTGGCTCCGTAGACAACTATTCACGGCACCACCGTTAAAAGATTTTTTCTTTATGTTTTTTTCTGTCAGATATTTTTATTCAAGGATGGTTGGAACATTAGGCACAACATATTTTTTTTTACTTTAAAATAAAAATACTTTTTTTAAAGTTCTCGTTTAGCAAACACGATAATTATTTTTGAACGAAAGTAGTAGTTGAATTAGGGTTTAGAAAGTTGAATTAGGCTTAATTCAGATTTATTCATCACTAGTGATCTTGGAACAGTACCTCTCTTTCTCTTTCTCTCTCACTAGTGATCTTGGAACAGTACCCCTCTCTCTCTCTCTCTCTCTCTCTCTCTCTCTCTCTCTCTCTCTCTCTCTCTCTCTC
>JAOTQK010000003.1:13259961-13279538 GCA_025642025.1 Rhododendron ferrugineum
ACGGGAGAGGCTGTCCAAAAGATAACCTTATGGTATCGATACAGCACGAAATCTGTATCGATACCACGGGGTTTCGACGGGCGATTTCTACAGATTTTTCAAACAAGCACAACAACTAAAATCCAACGATCCAAGACTTGATTCTACACCAAATCAGCACATAAACACATAAAAGAGGTAAAGAAATCCCTACCTCGCAACAATGGTCGAGATTCAAGCGACTCGATCAAGCCCTAGCCTTTTGAACTTCGAAACTTCGATCCAAGCTCGACCCAAGGATCTCCGAGCTCAAGAACGCGAATGGAAGGCCGGGAGGAGGTTAGTTCTTGAAGATTTTGGGAGATTGAGTGGAGTTTGTGAGAGAGAGCAAGAGAGAGAGAGAGAGAGATCGGAGGAGGGAGGGAGAGACCGGATGAGAGAGAGATGGGAGATGAAAAAAAAAATGATCTCCTACTCTTCACACACCCCTATTTATACCCATATGTCTTTTTATTACACCCACACTCCATCAATTCTCTATTCTTTCACTTCAGTCCTCAATTCATTTAATCACCCAATAAACCATATTTTTCCCAATTAGGCATTTAATAGTAATTTCAATAATTAAAAATCATACGGGTCTCTACATTTTACTCCCAAACAAACGGAGCCTATATGACAATCTTGAAGACAATTGAAAGTGACCCTGTCCCTTCACTAATGGCATCAGAAGCAGAATTATTCCTTCATCATGCGTTTTATTCCTATTTCCCCATCTAATCATACATGAGAAAGGTATACCAAATCTTTTTCCCCGTCCTTTTTCCTTCGCAAAAATCTTTGATCCAAGCATAATGGAGTGATCTCCATTTCTGAAAGCAGTTCATCTCTACTAAAAACCTCATTTTTGGTTTGATTGAAGTAGTGGGGAGGATTTCCCCTCAAGTGGCAAATTGCATGTTTAGGGCTAACTTTTATCCTCACAAAAAGTAATCAAGAGTTCTCCTCTTCCTTTTTCATGTAATATCTCGTAGTAGTTTCTAGTCTCTCCATTTTTTGCAAACCAGCTAATCACCTTTCCTCCTTTCTTTGTGTTTTGGAAAATTTCAAAATAGCACCTGACCTTTCACACAAAACACGCATAAGCACCTGAACTTTTAATATTATCAAAAAAAAATCTGGCCTATTTAAAAATCCATCAATTTTCCACCTGCCATTAACTTTCCATCCAAAAACAGACGGAAATGTTGAAATGGCCTACATCTAGCCATTTGGAGGGAAACCAATTTATATTTTGGAGAAAAAACACATTACTCTACTTATTTCTCCTACCAAAACCCACCTGTGGGGCCATAGAGTTCCAATAACAATTACTCCGTATTTTTACTTTTTCTATAACTTTTAAGTTTTGTGGAACTACTTTTTGTGAAACTGTATCTATAATGTTATGATTTTGTAGTAGACAGTATTTATGATTTTATGTTTTAATATGTTTTGAAAACTTGGCTAGTTTGGACTTGATTAATGTAATATGTAGTAAGCTGGTACTAGTATTTTGGATGGGCATGTGGTCCATAAACTGGTTATGGTAGTAAATTGGTACTGCTATTTTGAATGGGCATTTGGTCCATAAACTGATTATTGTATTAACTTGTTATTGTAATGGTTTGTTACGGGAGTAATGCTTACAAGACTTCATCTTGATTATTGTAACTGTTTATTTTTGTTGAACTGGTTATTACACATTTTGGGGGTCAAATTTGTGTGCCATTTTTTTCGGCGGAGCTTGAGATGGTGTGAGGCAAATGAAGGAGAAGAATGAGATGTTTGGAAATTTTGGGACATCCCCATTCCACTTAATTTTTTCTATAACTTTTAATTTTGTTCTTATTTGCATTTTTTTTTTCATGTTTTTTAGTTTTGCGCCTCACTTTTTTTGTTTTCTAATTTGTCTCGTCAAGACGAATCGGAAAAGTAAAAATAGACGGAGAGTTAGAATAGGAGAAAAGTTATATTCATTTTGTTATTTTTCCTCTCTTTCTAATTTCAATTGGAATGCAAAGTGGAGGAAAACTTTTTTTTTTTTTTACAAAATGGAGAAAATTATATAAATGACAACCCAGCAGCATTTTTTTTCATTCGTTAATCCTAATTTACTCTATTTAGGGTGACTTGGGGAGGGGGGATGAGTGTTTACGGGAATCGAACGTTGCCATGTGCATGGGAGTATAAGGGAGGCGCCAACTGCACTCCATTCCACCTACCAGCGGCATTCACATAATAGAATTCATTACAAATATCTTGAACAAAGTCAAACTAATCATCTAACTATTGTAAAACGAAAAAAACATAAGGAAGTCGATGTCTTTTACCATGACTCAAACGTTGAGCCTGACGTAAACAGCGGCACTCACAATCTGCTGTAGATTCTCATCTAGAATAAGCAATCTCAATGAGATAAAGTACTAGCCAAAAATAAAAGACAACAAATACTCAGACGATCAGATGAACTCTAACCAAATATAAACGTACTAATGAACTCCAAAATCTACAAATTTGACAAGACACGAAGAGTTGACCCGTCAAAAATATTATGTAGGGTAAGAGCACTGTTCGCATGGATATAATTGTGAAGCAGCATTCTTCCTTGAAAGAACTGATCTACAGACAAAATATTTGTTTAAAGACGAAACTAACAATTCTCGAGAAGACGAAAGACAAAACTCTTACAGACCAAACAACACGTCATTGATTTGAAGAGACGAGAGGAAAACAAAATAAAGACAGAACAATAAAAGAATATGCTTAGAACTACTAGCATGACCTTCCCCTTCGGCCACCGTACTAGGGTGTGAAACCATATGGGGAGAAAAATGGAGAAGAGATGAATTAAACTTTACATTTTCCCTTCTTCTTTTCCCCCTCTCTTCCATAAGTTCCAAAGAAATATTTAATGTATTCAACTTATACGTGAATTTTGAATTTATGATAAATTGGTTGGGTTATCATATCTCATCTTCTATAAATTACTCAAACAAACTATCTTCATCCCTATAGACATATCAGCCATTTTATCATAACTCCGTTCATATTATATCCACGCAGAATTAATCCAGTCAGCAAACTACCTGTGAGAGTATCTTATTTGAATAGAGATCCAACTTCTTTGTATCCGTGGACCGTGTAGTGCATCTTTGCACCTACAAGGCTGTAATCCATTATCATGATTGTCCATCTTAACAACTAATAGTACGGATTTAAAAAAGACTTCAAGACAAATTATTCATTGGTCATAGGGTATCAGGTAGCGGTGTCCCGAGATCCCTAAAATAACAATAAGTCTATGAGTACATACATAAATTCATGTACATACGTATTTTGCGGGTCCTAAAAAAATTATCTGAGCCGCTCATTTTATTCAAAATAATTTATTTATGGTTCTTGTAAAAAATCAACAAAATCCGATATCGGTAAAGACGTTTACAAAATATCCAACTTTGCTTTAGAATTCAAGCCTAGATTCTGTAGCAAAGGTGGATTTTTCGTAAACGCCTTCACCGATATCGGATTGAGTTGATTTTTCTACAAGGACTGTAAACAAAACTATTTCGAATAAAATGAGCGGCTCAGATCTTTTTTTGCAGGACTCTAGACGGGTCCAAAATGCATATATATGCGATGTATGCACACGAGTGTATGTACCTATAGCAGCACTCCATTATTACTCCCATCTCAAACAGGTCAAATAATCCCCAAAACAATTTTCTCACTTTTCATTGGCCAAAGATATCCGGTTTGACTTTCCTTCATAGCCACGTAGATTCTAAACACAAAGGTTAGACTCACGTCCATATTTAACATTCACCAAAATTCGAGGGTCTAAAACCCTTTCCCCTGTCTTCCCTCTCTCTCTCTCTCTCTCTCTCCAATCCATCTCAAATTTCCCTCTTGTTTTCTCGTCAAAATTCTCCAAAACCACTGCTTATCTGCAAATTCCCCCAACCCAATCACGTACACGTGCTCAATTTCGGATATGAGCATCTCCGACGAGAAACCCTAGTTTTCCGGAAAACCCTAATCTGGGTTTTCCCACTCTGATTTCGCTTACAATTCCGTAAACCCAGCTTCAATTTCCGGACTAATTACTGTTCTAGTCTACATATAGACGCATTTTGAGGAGTGGAGTAGAGGAGAGAGAATGGAGGGGACACCGCACCCGATACCGAGGACAGTAGAGGAGGTGTTCAGCGACTTCAAAGCCAGAAGGGCTGGCTTAATCAAGGCTCTTACAAATGGTTCGTGTTTTTCCTTCTTATACATGCATACGCACGCACATACGTGTACATAGAGCCGCCTCTGAGTTAAAACTCGGCGCTTTAGGCTACCGAAAATTTGCAAGTGTTAGGGCCCTCCTACTTTTGTACTCCTTCTTATACTAGTCCGACAAAAAAAAGGGTCCATCTTTAATCTTCAATTTAGGCCGAAAAGTCAGGGCCGGTTCTGCGTGTATATATCGCGTAGGCTGCCTTGAAAGCCTTGTTTTGGAGAATTTTTGTTTTGTCTTTGTCTGAGTTTTGAGTCCAATTGTTAACTTCTCCAGTCGTGGAAAGATTAGGAACGAAATTTTATGAACCTAACTGACATACGATTTGCAGTTTTTTTGAATATTTTGCGGGGCTTGCTAAAAATTTGGTTCGTATATTTCATTTTTTCCGGTTTCAGGACCCAGTAGAAATAAAGTTTTTTTTAATCCGGAACTGAAAATAAGTTGAGTGGAACCGATAAGATTTTTTACAATTTTTTTTTTTTTTGGCTGGACTCTCTCTCTCTCTCTCTCTCTCTCTCTCTCGTGGGCCCACTTTTTTGTTTTTTGTTTTTGTTGTTTTTCGAGTTTTCCAGTCCTCCAGTACAAAATTGGAAAAAAGTAGGAGTACTTTTTCCCTTTTTCAGTTTTCCTCCAGTCATAAAGTAACATGTTTTATTGATCAAATTAGAAAAATAAGTTAAATAAAAATTCGAAGTTTATTTTTCTCTTTTGAACTCGAAAAATACTTTTTTTTTTTAATATTAACTGAAAATAGTTTTTTTTAATATTAACTGAAAATAATTTCACTTGAGACGAAATGTCTTGAAAAATAACCCTCTTTCCCTTGTCATTCGTATTTTACTTCCCCTTTTGATTAATTGGTTTCACTTTTTGTGATATGCAGAAGTTGAGAAGTTTTACCAGCAGTGCGATCCTGGTGAGTCCCCGTTGTTTTTTCCCTGTTTCCAATCTTACTATGCAGGAATTAGATCTTATAGCCACTGTTGACTAGTAATTGTGGATTTTGTTGTGAATTTTAGTGATTTTTAATGTCTTCGTCGAATGATTATGACGTTTTGTAGGCTGAAAGTGTAAAATTGCGCGTCCATAGGGCTCGCTCCCATTCTCTTCCTGTGTGTCACTTGCAGACAGCCAGAGACATTTGCTTTTAGTCAATCCCGTGCATTTGCATGGTTCTAGGTGTTTTTGTATTTCGCAGTATTTTGAGTATTTTTTTTGCATGTTGTATATAGGGCTGAAAAACTTGTCAATACTATGCGAACTAAACAGTCTCTTCCTGAGAAACTGGACGTAATAAGAAGTTTCTGTACTTATTTTCCAATGTATATGATGTCAAATTGATACTTTGTTGGAGAGGTCATTGATTCGTTGCTAGGAGCGGCTTATCATATTGTTATTAAGAAGAGTAACAGGTTGTGTTTTTTAATGGTTAGTTTGGTTTATCCTGTCATTGGTAAGGAGAGTTACTGATTGTGTTTTTGAACTTTGATATGTTTTCTAAAAAGACGCTGTTACTGTCACTATCTAATATGACTGTAAGTTTTCCTTGCACATTCCGTAAGAACACATGTTTGCTGTTGTTATTAAACTTGACTGTTCTATGATGTGGTTGGCTGCAACAGGCATGGCCTGTTAAAAGATTTTATTCGAATTGTTAATAAATTATCTTCTTGTGGTTTTTAGCGTTTGGGCATCTGGGCACATGTTGCAACGCTTACATTGCATGCATGGCCATTGACACTAGGTAGGGCTAGTTGTAATCATGAACCAGAGAGGTGAATGTTCATATTGGAAGAGTGATGACTAATGCATTTTGATGCTTAGTATTACGTCTTGATTTTTGTATAGTATATGGGAAGATATGAATTGACTAATGAATTACTAGTTGATCAGTGGTGTACCTGTCTATACTACGCAATTATGTATTACGTGCATTATGATTTGTAAGCTTTTCAGTTCCTGGGCTTATGATTGGAAGTTATGCTCCTTTGGCTGGTTTAAACACTGAATTATGTAACAATGCTTGTGACAAGTTTTAGCAGAGTGGAAAGCTAGGATGTGCGTAAGATCACCAGTTTTTGAAATTTTATGTTCTTCCTCCCGATGCTCTTTCCTCAATAATTTCGTTTTTTATCCCCTGAAGAGCAAGTCGATGTTCTGGACCTCTGGTTGTTTAAGTGAACAGTTTATTTTCGAAATCTGATCATAGATCTTCATTTAGTTGTTTTACCAGCTGCTATTTGTTTTCTGTTAGTTATCTTACACCACTTATGGTTGAGTTGCAACACGTTTCAGAATTGACTCCAGAAAAGTGATCTCAATAACTATGGTGCTAGAAGAATTAAGGTTGACTTCAATCTTAGTTACTTAGTGGAGTTTTGTTGATATTCATGTTACAAATTACTTCTCTCTTGGAAATCTTGAAAGAAGGCCATCCTTGTTGGGAGCGAGGGATTTCTTTAAAGGAAACTTAAAGCAGCAAGTGTGTCCATTTTTTTTTCAATTTTTAACTGCTGTATAGTTGCTGGTGATTCGTTACATAAGTCATAATATATTTGTCATTATGTTGGAAAGAGTGTGAATTGGGAAATTTAGGGATGCATTCCATTGATCTTTCTTAGTCATATATATTTCTTGCAGAAAAGGAGAATTTGTGTTTGTATGGACTTCCAAATGAGACATGGGAAGTCAACCTGCCTGTTGAGGAGGTGCCTCCTGAGCTTCCTGAGCCAGCGTTGGGTATAAACTTTGCTAGGGATGGAATGCAAGAGAAGGACTGGTTATCACTTGTTGCAGTTCACAGTGATTCATGGTTGCTTTCTGTTGCATTCTATTTTGGTGCACGTTTTGGGTTTGGCAAGAGTGAAAGGTAATACCGTTGCTGGAAGTTAACAGGATATTCTAGAAAATATGTCTCTCGTTGTCTATTGTCTTTTTTGTGACCATAGTATTAGTATGTTTGAATGTCTCTATTGTCTTTTTTGTGACCATAGTATTAGTATGTTTGAATGTAACTGTTACCTTTACAGGAGGAAAAGACATTTTTATTAGAAGTATATGCAGCTCGCTTTGGATCTATTTGGTTTGCTTCATGCCATTTGCAGTAATTTGTTCTTTCTGCATATTCATGGAGCATCGGTGCTACACCTTGACTCTTTCTGTTTTGCGTGTTTGTGTTGTTTTCCAATTTCCGTTGTTTCATTGTTTGTTTCCAGACAGTCTCCCTTGGTTATAGCTCTAATATTGTTGCTCCTTCTGTAAGTTGTAATCTTAAATTGAACAAGGCTTTCCCTGGAAGAACTTTTTGTAACTTTCTTTGTACCGATTCCATTGGGTACCAAAATCACATGCATCTGTAACTTTCTTAATCAATTTGGACAGCAGTGTATGTTGTAGTTGCTTTGATGGTCACACATTTTCCCTTTATTTTTATTTTTTTATGTGTGTGTTTGGTGTGGGTGGGTGGGTGGGTGTATGGCTCTCTATTCTAGTTATCAACTCTATTCAATCTTATTTGCCTCCTGATAAGAACTGCCTTCTACGAACTCTGTTTCAATTTTCTTTCCACTTGCATGCTATATGTACATTTACCTTGCATATATTATCATCGAGAACTACTATCTCTTTACCTCGTATAACCTCATAAACTGATGATTATGCAGTTAAGTAATATTTACGACATGGTGCATCAATACATGGCTGATACCACACTGGTGAATTCCGTGAAATGAAGTCAGTTGTGATCATAATTTTATTTCACAAGATCAACCTTTACCTATTTTAGACAACAGTTTGTAATTATTTGGTATTTCTACTTGTAAAAATAGTTGGCAAAGTGCTACTCTCAATTTACCTCGCAGTAAACAATTATTTTGTCTTCAGTGTACAGGATGTAATATTTTGCATTGTGAGAACTTCTAGATGAGAGCATTCATAATTGCATACACAATGTAAAACACTGCCCTCACTCTTTATCAGTCCCTAAAGAAATTGTGGTTATTTCCCTATGTTTCTGCCTCTTTGTTTATGAACGTGAAAATTTGAAAACATTTATTGCAGGAAGATTTTTGCTTAAAAGTCTGACATTTAGATGTTTTATAGATTTTACTATTTTCCTGGTGGTTGAAGTCATAGCTTAGAATTGAATATTTTGTCCAGTTCCAGTTTCTTTCTTATTTGACTCTCAGATTGTGGATGGACTGCCCTCCCTCATTAGCATTCCCAATAGAAATTGCGATAAATTAGCCATGTTTCTGTCTCTTTGTTTATGTTTTGATGAATTTTTCGCGGTTCCAATTTCTTTCCATATCTTCTTTGACTCTGAGATTGTAAATAGCCTGCTTTGCTGGGGAGATTTTCAGTGTATCGGGTTTTTTTTCTGCTGGGGAGATTCCGTGCAATGCACTATTCTGTGATATCTCTGCCCTTGTAGATTTTGAGTCCCCCTATACAGATTTTGAGTCCCCCTATACAGATTTTGAGTCCCCCTATACAGGAGAAAAGAAACAAAGTTAATGTAGGTCCAGTTGTTCCTAGAATTGGCACTGGATTCTAATGTTGTGTGGAAAACCTTTTGTCTTGTTTATTATTTTTGTTGATGGGTGGATATTAACATACTTTGTTCATTACTACTATATGCATTTTGGCTTCATGTACTTTCTCTTGTACATGGGTTCGACCCCTCTTATAATTGTTGGTAAGAAAAGATCCAAAATTTCATTTCCTTTTGATTGCACCTTCAAGGGCCACATTTTTTGTTTTCCACTCGGTTCATCTGTCTTATGGAGTCCTCCTCTCCTGTTTTGAAGATCACATGGCTGTAAATGTTGACTAACTAAAACTAACTAATACAAAGTTTGAGCACAAAAACCACCGATGTTTGAGGAACCTAGAAGCATATCATTGGGGTGCGCTTGATGCTTGTTATTACCAACTGTTGCTTGTGTGCAAATTCTTTCTTTTCTGTTTGCTGTTCTTCCATTTCTTCCGCTTTTCTTCTGGGCAGTGACACTGGTCAGTATTAGGGGCAGGTTTGTGATTGCACAGGTGACAGGTAGCAGGTCTTATATTTTGACCCACGACTCTCCTGTGAGTAGAACTTCATAGGAAGTGAGGGCTTCTGGATTTTTGTCCCAAAAAGGGAAAAAAATGGTCTGGGTTTCAAGTAATTCCCTGTTTTAAAATTTTAATAGGTTGACGGTTTTCTGGTCGAAAACACAGCCATCAGTTTGGCATGACAGCCTGATATATCAGCATAGCATATGAGTTGGTGAATAAGCAATTAGGGAGAAAACTTAATTCACCTATAAGTTTCCTCATTTTTTTAGTCCATTGTTGCATCTGCATTTTTACAATAGGAAGCAGTAACTTGTTTTAAGAAGTCATGCGACTTGAAGTGTGCATAACATAGTTGTCATGATGCTTTTGTGTTGTTTTGATTGTGGTATGCCCACATAGATTATTTTGCTGCCAAAATAAAAGAAAGAAAGGATTTGTGTGAATTCGTTCCAATCTTCTGCAATAATTTCCTCTCAAGCTAGTAAAAGAAAGCTTTGTTGAGCTGGTATGAGACTTGCGAGAAAGCCTTCATTTGCTCTTTCTGACACAAGTGTGGATTTGTTAGTAGGTAACTGTAGGAAGGCATGCCATTAGCCAGAGAACTTGAAATTTATACATGAACTTGTGAATCCTTCATTTGCTCTTTCTGACACAAGTGTGGATTTGTAGTAGGTAACTGTAGGAAGGCATGCCATTAGCCAGAGAACTTGAAATTTATACATGAACTTGTGAATTGTGAGCAAATCTTATTAATTAGCAATCTTTATTTTATGTTATTTTTCTTCCCTTGAAGTGCTGTGGAGGTGCTTTGTTCTTGCAAATTGTGGTAATTTTTTTTTGATATGAACTAGTGTTATGATCTTGTTCTGAAGGCTGTAATTGGAAATTTAGAGAACAGATGGACCTGTGGAGTGGAATTTGAATAGTATATCCTGCTGTTAACACCATCCGATATGAGATGTTTCTAGTTTTTAAGGCTGACCTTGTAACCTCATTGTGGGCAGTTCCCCAACTCCTGACTTTCTCTTTTCCTGGTGTAGTTTGTCTTTCTTTAACAGTAGGTTTAGATCAGGTTGTTTTAGGATATGTGGCGTGACTATGTAGTCTTCTGTTTTTCAAGGACTGTTCATTTTTTCTCCTATTTGAAGGTCCTGAGCTTATGTTCATCTGATGTGGCTATGTGGGTGAACTTACTGTCATCAGGCCATCACCTGTACCATTTAATCACATATATTCTGGACAAATACCAGACTGAAGTTGCAGATTTAAATGCTAATTCACCAGTAATGATAACCGAACTTAGCTCGATAAACGTCGCAGTTCTCTCAAAAAAACAGGAAGAAGGCTTTTTTTTGCATATACACTTGATTCTGATCTCTTTGGAATTGGCATTTTCAGGAAGAGGCTTTTCCAGATGATAAATGATCTCCCGACTATATTTGAAGTTGTGACAGGAAACGTTAAGCAACCAAAAGACCAATCTGGTCCCCCCAACACCACCACCAAAAGCAAATCAAGTGGGAAGATGGTAAATTGGCCTTTTTACCTAACAGGTGTTCCTTTTCTGCATATTTTCGACTTCATTTTGTGATAAATCATGTTCTCTTCTCTCTTTTTTTTTTCTTTGCTGCTTACATAAAGCAGTCTCGGCCTGAGCCCCAGCCCAAGGCAGTGAAGATTTCCCCTGCGCCTCCCAAAGAAGAGGATGACAATGGGGAGGAGGAGGAGGAGGAGGAGGAAGAAGAAGAAGAAGAAGGAGAAGGAGAAGGAGAAGAACAGGGAGCCACGCTCTGTGGTGCTTGTGGAGATAACTATGCAAACGATGAATTTTGGATCTGCTGCGACATCTGCGAGAGATGGTTCCATGGAAAATGTGTGAAGATTACGCCTGCAAAAGCGGAGCATATCAAGCAGTACAAGTGCCCAAGCTGTAGTAGCAAGAGGGCTAGGGTTTGAAAATCTAGGTTCTGAAGCTGGAGAATGAAACGTTAATCAAAACTGAAGGACGGAGTTTAGAACTTTTTCTCTGTTGTACTATTGTAATGTGAAACAAGGCAAGGTAATGAACCATCTTTAGAAGTGACTGAACTTAGATTACCTGTTGATGGGATTTGTTTTGTGCTATGAAATTTATGTGACCTGTGTCTAGGGACTACGGTTTTCTTTGTGAATTATGCTTTAGCAGTTGCTGGCAAGAAATTTTTAGAGGTTGTTGCACTTCTTTCAGAGTTTGATTAAGCATGCATTTGTTTTCTAATGGTTTGCTTGGGGCCTTGGGATATAGCAGTTTTGTGCTACACTCTGGTTGGTTGTCAAGAAAAGCAAGGGAAAGGGCTTGCAAAATGAAAATAAGTTCTTCTATTTGAATGGTGTGTCACTATACAACAGTTTAGCCATATAGCAGAAATTGAAATGTCAAAAAACTAACACCACTAACCTCACCAGTAGTCATTGCAAGAACACTGTCCTTTGCTAAAACTATGAAACCTGTTATTGTCCCTAACAATAATCTCTCTCCCCTCCAATGCTGAAATCATCTTTATAGCCATATGGCAATCCCAACAGACTCTCAGATTCTTCACTACCCTGATCACTGACCCTGCTTCACTAACAAGTAGAGCAAAAGCAATAGCCAATTTCTCACTATGAGTCCCCACCATCTCTTCCTTTTCTTCCTCCTCAACATCTCTCAACACACAGCTCTTATCAGCTATATATCCAGCAGCCCTCATCTTCTTCCTCAATTCCGTAAGTAACTGATAAATATCACTAGATCTTTCATGCGACTGGTCACCAACTATAAACTTGTTCATCTTGCCACCGTATTCCACCCAACTCCATCCAGTTGTCTTTTTCACTCCCCCTTCTCTCATTGCTTTTCTCACCCTCTCAACATCTGCCCACCTCCCTTTAGAAGCATACAAGTTCGAAAGTAAAACATAGTTCCCAGAATTTTGTGGTTCTAGCTCAAAAAGTTTGTTTGCAGCAAGCTCGCCAAGGTCAGTCCTTTTGTGGATCCGGCTAGCATTTAAAAGTGATCCATACACCCCTGCATGGGGGTTCATTGGCATTCTTTCGATCAATTCCTTTGCTTCATCCAACTTACCCACACGGCCTAACAAATCAACCATGCACGCATAGTGATCAACTTCTGGATCTTCAATTGAATCAAACATTTCACGACCTTCTTCTAATAAGCCACCGTGGCTGCATGCTGTTAGGACACCAATATAGGTTACACGATCCGGTTCAATGCCTTCATCTTTCATCTTCAACATTAGTTCCTGAGCTTCAGAACCATGACCATGGGCTGCAAACCCCGTGATCAAAGTGTTGTAGGAAACCACATCTCTTGTTGCCATTTCTTGGAAAACTTTTCTGGCATCTTTCATGCACCCACATTTGGAGTACATGAAAATCAATGAATTATACCCCGAAATGCTCAACTTTATTTGGTTTTGGGTGATGAAATTCACCACCCAATTGCCTAATTCTAAAGCTCCAAGATGTCCGCATGCTGAGATAACACTAACCATAGTAATCTCATCAGGTTTTGATTCCTTAGTTGTGGCCATTTCTTGGAAGAGTTCAATTGCCCTAGCTGATTGCCCATTTTGAGCATAACCAGCAATCATTGAGTTCCATGACACAACATCCTTCTCAGAAATTCTCTCAAACAGCTCTTTAGCTGAAATCAGGTCACCAACACGTGTATAACCCGAAATCATCGTGTTCCACGTGACAGAATTTTTATGCACACCCAACTCATCGAAAATCTTTCTAGCAGTCTCAAGGCTTCCACATTTTGCATGCATATCAATCAGTGCTGTCTTGACAAAGTAATTCAGATGGACGCGCTTCTCATCCATCATTTTGACAAGTGATTCTGCAAGACAAGGATCACCCTGCGATGAACATGAAGAAATAACCGAGACCAATGTTGTCTCATTTGGTTGAAACCCTGAATTCACCATCTCAGTGAATAGTCGTATAGCCTCTTTGGCAAACCCATTTTGAACATAACCAGAGATCATCGCATTCCACGAGACAATGCTTTTCTCAGGCATCTCGTCAAAAACCCTCCTCGCGCTCTTCAAATCCCTCATCTTCGAAAACCCAGTGACCATCGCAGTCCAAGAGATAACATTCCTCTCAGGCATCAAATCAAACATTTCACATGCTTCAAATCCACATCCCCAACTCCAATAACCCGAAATCATGGAGTTCCAATCCACCACCGTCTTCTCACACATTTCATCGAATAGCTTACGTGCAACCTCAACCGGACCATACTTCACATACACACCCATCATCGCGTTGCGTACATAAACATCACAACCATAACCCATTTTCAGCACATGAGCATGTAGCTCAACCGCGGCCTTACCCACAGATTTCATCAACATGGGGTATACACAAACATCAGGCCTCACCCCACAATTTGGCATTTGACAAAAAAGAGTGATCACATCACTGTGGGCACCCGTTTGGGCGTAAAATCGGAGCATGTTTGTGAAGACAAGGGCATTAGGATTTGGTGCAGAGTCGAAAATGAGGCGGGTATAGGGCGGTGGCGCATGGAGGCGCGTGCAGTGGGCGATGAGATAGGCGGCCCAGTAATTGTGGTGGTGGAGGTTGTGGCGAATGGTTTGTGCATGGAGTTGTTTTAGATGATTTAGAGTGCTTAGCTTTAGTGCAGTGGTGCATGGATGTGACATGGGAATGGGTCTAGGAATATGATGCCGCCAAATCCTTGTTCGTCTTTGTAACAATTTCACAAATTATAAAAAAAATATTGCCGTTCAAAAAAAACATGGGAATGGGATGTGGGAATTTGGACATTGAAATCTTTGTGGTCATAACGAACTTAACTGCCAGTGGCAAAGTTACTGAAATGCCCCTTTATACCCAGAGGACCCACACTTGTGTTGCTATCTCAATTCTTTAGGTGGCCCCATTTTCTGTGGTCTTCTGTCATTTAGTGCAACTCTTTTTCTTTTTCTTTTTTAATACTAATTCAGCTGTCCGAGCCAATTTATGCACACACCTCGAACAATTTTGATGAACCAATTCCACCGCCCAGATTGGCCCAAAAAAGGTTGATAGGACATGAGAAATTTTGAACCCTAGACCTCAAGAGGGCAATAGTCTAGTACTAGTAAATTGTTCTCGAAGACATAGCGTGTAACTCTAGGTCATCTTTCATACAATTTCCAGACTATACTATCTTTTTATGATTTTGTGGATTATGATTTCATCGTTATACGTATCGCAGTAACACAACAATTATCTATAAATATTTTCTAACAATATGTTCTTTCCCTTAACAAGTTCTTCACAAAACCTTAAATTCGTTCGGTTGGTGTCTTTATTTAAAAAAATTGAATTTCGATTGTAATTTTTTACTTTTTAGACTCCTTTCGTCATGACGAAGTAATAATCTTCCAAAAATTGACGAAAAACTACCAAATGCTATTTTTTTTTAATAAAGATAAAAAATAATCTAGAGTGAATTATTTAGCTGAATAGATAACTCAATCATCAATCCAATTCTCAGTTCAATAACTGGAGATAATTAATGTCCGGTGGTTCATGGACCAAACCTCAATTATTTAATGTTGCCTGTTGAATAATTTTGCTGCTGTTTTTAAGTGGATGAGAGATAGAGAATGAAGTTTGGAAGTGATCAAATCAAACTATGAATTAAGCTGTCAAAAAACAAATGGATATGTACAATCCAAACATGTCCTTATCGTTTGTATAACTCCAATTCATGAACATGCATTAATTAACTTGAAAAAGAATGAAATAATTATGTGACTTCTTCTCACACTTATTAATTACTTCCTCCGTCTCTTTTTTAGAGTCCAGTATTCTATTTAAGGCTGTCCTTTAATAAGTGTCCATTTTATAAAGTTAGTGGGTAAAAGTTGGTAAATTTTCCATTTTGCCCCCAAAAGTATATTTCATTTTGAAAAGTTAGTGAATAAAAATGTAATGATGATGTTTTCATAGAGGGTAAGGAGAGAAAGTTGATGTGAAAGGTGTAATGATGATATTTTTTTAATAAGTTGGAATTACAAAGCAGGACACTTAAAAAGGAACAAAGGGTATGTAACACCAGAACTCCATCTCCCACTGTCACACATGTTCTATGAATTTATCAACAGGCACTCTGCTGACATAGAGCAAATTAATGTAGAATGGAATGAACTTCAATAGTGTTTTTATTTTATTTATAGTGTTTTTCTTTCAAGGATGTAAGATTGATTGATTACCAAATATTTAGAATAAAACCCAAAATATATATGGTATTTCGATGCATGTATATTCACATATTTTGCGAAAAGGAATTCTTTATACGCTTTTTCGCATCTTTTATACATGTATTCGATCCGATCTTTTACACACATCGAGACAATAGATGCACCATCAGCACATTTTAACAAGTGTTGTATCCGCCTCATTTTCAGTGTTGTGCGTTCAGTAATAAAAATCTTGAAATTTATAACGGAAATTTCGGGAGCTATTGAAATAAAACGCTAAAACCAACTCAACTGCCACATCAATTTGTTAACTAATTAAGTTTTTTTTTTTCAATCACCAAAAGGGCGGGAGGGGACGACTAGCATAGCAACCCCCTTGGCGCGCGACCATAGGGGCTCCATATCCGCCAGAGAAATGTCCGCTTCGAGCCATAACTACTATCCGTGAGGACAAGCTGTTACCACGACACCACCTAAGTACTGGATGACGTAAGTACCACCCCTGTCACCGGGAGACTCGGAGCCTCCGCTAAATTAAGTTTTGTTCTTTGCATATATCCTTTGTAGTAAATTACAATTGTTTTTAGTACTGCGAGCACTGCTACATTTCAAGCTATAGCTAAGACATGGCCTGCTATTAATATTCGACAGACAGAGATCGGCACCCTAGCTAGCCATACAAAAAGAATGCATGTGTTAAAAGTCCGCCGAGCATGTTCTTTATAAACTTAACCCAGCCAAATGGATTAGATTCCACTTATATATATAATCTGGAAACGTCATGCCATTTCCTACCAGACAAAAAATACTACTCACTCATCTTTGACTTGCTAGGAATCCTTGAGAGGGAGAGAGAGGAGTTTTGGGGGGCCGAGCAGGTAACACGTGGCAGTATCGGTCGGCGATTCAACCGTTCAAACGTATTTAATTTGTACGGCCCGTATTTACTCTCTCTCTCTCTCCTCTCACCCATGCGACCACTCTCTCTCTCCTCTTTTTATTTCTCTAAAATTCGGACCGTTCAAAACACGCTTGGACAGCTGAGATCACCACCCGCCCGGCACCCAAAAACTTCTCGAGTAGAGGGGTCCAAAAACTAATAAAGATAGGACGAGAATAATTAATGAGAGGGACGTGATTTTATTTATTTACTTGTTTTTTTTTGGGGGGGAGGGACGTGATTGAAAGAGGTGGGGTGGTGTGTGTGGCCCAAAAAAAAGTGTTTGCGGGGTGGCCCTAGCTAGCTGAGCTCTCGCCCACATGCTTTTTCATCATCTCTCATCTCTCAAATATAGAAAAGAAAGAAGCAGGACTGGACATTGATTTTACTAATCCCAACTCACAGCTGAGATTTGAGTCACTGTCTTCTTCTTCTTCATATGCTCAATATTGTCCATATTCTTTTTTGCTAAACAGATACATACACACTTACACCCTCAAATCAGATCCAGATCTTGAGAAGATATAATTGGCCTCTCTAGCTAGCTTACACAAGGTAAAAATCTGTGTGGATTTGGATAAAAAAAATTTCCTAGGGTACTTAATGAAGGGGATGGAATAAAATAGTTGCATGCGACGTATTACATTAGTGATGAAAATCTGGCGATGTTGATGTTTTTAGCCAAATTCCGTGACATTGATGTTTTTAGTTTCGTTGATAATCTCCTACATTAATATTCATGAATGAATGAAGGATTTTTTGCACTTGATATTTGCTTTCATATATCAAGCGGTGGGAAAATAGTAGTATATATGTTCGCATGTATGAGAATTACAGCGACGCACAAGATTCTTATTAATAGTGTGAGCGTCTGTAACAATTAGCTAAGCCTAGCTATAAGATTTCACATCTTGACCTATCCGTGTTGAGATTGTATACGGATAATTAACCAACTAGATAACAGCCCAACCTGGTTAATAGCTTTGATATACTTTTGTTATGATTAATTTACAGCCCAAAGCTAGTTAATTAGTTATGCTTTTTCTTGATCATGTCATTCCTTGTGTTTCCACTTTTCCACTTCTGCCCTCTTTTCTTCTTGAGTTATTGTGAATGAAAGCTACTTTCCATGATAATGAGTCAAAAGTACTATCCATATCATATAAGTATTGTTTTTCTTATTGCTTAATTTACTACAATTAACATTGTTAATTTTAATCATTATGTGCTATGCAAATGGTTCAAAGGCTGTAATCCAATTGACTCTTTTGGCTAAAAGAGTCAAGTCGTATGATTGACCACCAACATCAAATAGGCATGCAGCATGTACCAAAAAAGAAAAATAAAAAAATAAATTAATAGGCTTGATGTACTTTAAGATGAGAAAAATGGAAATATATTTATACTCCTAATTAAATATATACTATAAGCATTTTTAAAGACATTAAAATAAGTAGGTCTTGGCTTATTTGTTATTCAAATTCTTCATGCTTACAGAAAATCGACTATTAAATGGGCATTTCGTTAGCGGAAAACATAATGTTCCAATTTATTATTAATTATTGATTTTCTTTCACATATATATGATTTGCAAGGGATCTGAGGATGCTAGCAAGCGGTCTTTGCCAAACGTATTTGGACCGTTCATCTCGATAATCACTGAAAAATACTTTTTGAATGATTCAGATGTGCCCTGCACCCACTTGATAGAATACTTGGCAGGGATCGCTTGGCAGTTGGCATCATTGCCAGATCCATTTGCAAGAAGCAACAACAAAACCCTTTTTTTCTGGGAAAATGACGGCTCAGGACGTGTTTTGATAATTAATACCGTCAAGGACAAGCTAAGAACATTTGTTAATGCTGAAAATGTCCTTGGTAGGTATTAATTATCAAACACGTCATTAGCCGTCATTTTCCCCTTTTTCCTAGATGTTCAAATGGAACTAATGCACAGGTATAATTTGCTTTCTAGCTAGATCACAGATATGCATGCACAAGGTATAAATTAAGTACCTAATCTTGCCCATTTAGGTCAACAATGTTCGAACAAAAAACATGTGATTTTTCTATCCCAATTTACAGCCAAAATCAACATTAAAGGTAAAATTCCAAAAAATTCTATGAAGCTCCGTTTACATTCTTCATCCGTCATACAAATATACGATTGAATTTGAGTGAGCAAATTTGCACTCCCAATCGAGTACATGTTAAAGATGTATTTTTAAGTCGAACTTGAAAACTATTGTAACTTCATCGCTAATTAAATTAATTGTGAAAGAGATTTAGAAGGGACCACGAGCCGAGTTCGAGTAATTTGATTCTTTCGTAGTACTTTATACTACCTCTGTTCGTGTTTGTTTGTTCACTCTAACTATTCGACACATTTTAAAAAATTGTACATATATTTCAATGCGAATTTCTAATATTATTTTTTATATTTGATAGATCTCAATTAATTTTGTTATACGAAATTTTCAAAATTAAGAAACCCATTACAAATTGATAGGTATAAACAATTTAAAATATAACGCGAATTTGAAAAATGAACCGACAAACTCTTAAATAGGATTCGAACCCTAGCCATTATCGTAAAATAAGGAAAGAAATGATTGACGTAGCTAGATACCTGTAGGTAAATATGCCAATAATACACTAATCTAGAAAACAATCTTGGGTTGGGTGGTTGGGTTGGGGTTGTTAAGACAAAGTAAAAACAAAACCGAATCTAGTTGTCCGAACAGAGAGAGAGAGTAGGACTAGAGAGAGAGAGAGAGAGAGAGAGAGAGAGAGAGAGAGAGAGAGCGTGTGGGGTGAAAAGGGAAAACCGTGAAAGGTAATTGTCTCGGCGGGATTGGAGGGAGTTTCGATTTTTATGTCCTTTTCCACTCTCAAAATCAATCCTCCTTCCCAAATCTCTCTCTCTCATCAGCTTCATCTCCTTCCTTTCTCGTCTCTCCTACTACTTATTAAAACCCTACCCATCTCTCTCTCTCTCTCTCTCTCT
>JAOTQK010000003.1:13289161-13306092 GCA_025642025.1 Rhododendron ferrugineum
ACACGTGCAACTAGGAAAAACAAACCCAAATGCAAGCAAACTGATTCCTACTTTATTGCGCACGAACTTAACCAACAGGTAATGGATATATAGATACAAAAAAGTTATTTCGACTGATTATGTGAGTTTCACCTTATTAGTATTCAAAGTTCCTGGACCACATTAAATTCAGAACCCCCTTTTTGGCTTTTTCTATTCATTTCTGCGGGTTCCTTTATTTATAGTCTTGTACCATTATTGCAAGCCTTTATTGATGATTAAAATATTCTCCAGTGAATGAAGCAGAACTGGACAGACTGAAGCATGCTTTGAAGCTTCTTTCAGAGGCTGAGAAACAGCTACGAGTTTCAAGTGAGCGTTCCACATGGTTCACGGCAACCCTTTTACAACTCGGATCCATGAATTCATCAGATTCAACTCACTCAGGAGGCAGTCGGAGGCAGAGCTCAAAAACAACTGAGGAGGATCGGTCTAGTGCTTCTAAGGAGGCTACTACCCAAAAGCAAAGGGCCCAAATGTCAACCTCTCCTGCCGTGGTGTCCAAAGCTGATCAGGCCATTCATGAGGATTCTTTCCTATTGGCTAATGGGATCAATGCCAATCCCAAGCACACCCAAAGAAAATTCAGAAGTGGTGATCTGTCAGCTGTTTCACATGATCAAGTTATGATATCCAGATGCATAAACTCAGACAAGTTGGATGATATCTGGGTGAGATGTATTGGAAGATGCCATTCAAAAACACTAAGGCAGCTGCTTCTTAGTCATGGAAAGCTCATCTCTATATCTGAAGTTGAAGGTTAGCAAACCTTTCTACACGCTATATATATCGTCTACTTGTCAAACTAGAATGCACAATGCTGAATTATTTCTCTATGAGCCATGTTACATGGACTCTTCGTAAATGTATGAAGTATCCGCGCCATCCATATTCTTAGTTGGACACTCGTGGAAACGTATTGGTATGCAAGTTGACTGAAAAAGTATGCATCAAACTATCATATTATGCATGAAATTGTCTATGGCACCTAGTAAACTCAGTTTACATTGAAGAATAAAAGCAATATAGTAAACTTTTTGAAGATTTTGCTGAATCCCAATGGCCTTGGTTTGAGAACTGCATTAGTCCGACACTTAGTCTCATACCCACATCCCACTTGTGTACCCGTCAATGTGACAGTTTATAAGAAGCATCAATGTGTGTTTACAACAATTCTTTGCTCATCAATACTTAGAGGTGCCATACTTACCAAAAAACTTAAAGCTATAAAGCGGACCAAAAGAAAAAGGATCCTTTAGCTGTTGCCAAAACAATTGCTGCCAATTTCCGGATTATCAACTATGGAGTTATGGAATTTTGAGCTTCATTTTCTATTTGCAGGAACATTGTTTACAATTTGTACTCGACACCTGCATTTTTACTTAAATCTCTCCCTTGTAAATCTGAATTCTGGAGTCTTAGACGTTCTTCTTGCAGGTATTTTCGTTGCTTATATCGCGTTTGGGGAGAGAGACATCAAAGCTAGAGCTGAAAGGTTTCTAAGCAGTATCACAAACTCGTTTGAAACTGTTTTGCGATACAATGTAGAGGTTAGAATTATACTGTTGCCAGATGATGAAACTTCTTTGGGTCGGAATCAGATGGACACAGCCGAAGAAATTAGTAAGGAACGAAAATCAATCTTCCCCAATGCCAAAGATGGATATTCTGATATTGGTTTGCGTCAGGAGCCGCTGAAAAGATCTAGAGGCTTTGTTGATTCTGATGGTAAGCTGGGTGGAACCCTTCAGTCTGCTGCTGGATCACCAATCCCATTAGCAGAAGGGAATTCTAAAATGAGTGCGAAGGAGAGAAATCCCATGCAGAGAATAGAATCCATTATCCATGAGCAGAGGTTAGAAACCGCATGGTTACAGGCTGTGGAGAAGGGCACACCTGGATCATTGAGTCATTTGAAACCTGAGAAGAATCAAATCCTTCCTCAAGAAGGCATCTATCCTCAGAATCAAACGAAACCCCTAAATTCTGTGGACTTGTCCTCCCAGAATTGGGAAGATGAGTTGAACCATGAAATGAAGATTTTGAAGATTAATGACCGGAAGGCTGTCCAGAAGGACCAGATCGGTAAGAGGGTCGATCATTGTCCCATCTCTCCGAGCTTGTTGCATGATAGCACCTATGTGGGCAGTTTCAGCAAAGAGAGCATGTGAGTTCTTCTCGGACCTTCTATATATTATAGTTGTTTGCATGTATGCGCCCATAATTTTTTGGTTAATATATTGTCTCTGTTAAGCATCTGTACTTGCACATGATTGTAAAACTATGGAACTCCATACGTTTACCAGATTAACTCTTTGGCAGGACCTGTTTAAGTTTTGCAAGATGCACTCCAGACCCATGTATCGATGAATTTTATTTTTCCTAGGAAAAAGTTTACAAGATTCTAGGTGTTCAAATAAGATTCAAGAAAAGTTATGGTAGATCTATGCACAAGTCGGTCTAGGAGTCAAACACCATTTCAACCCTTGTAGAGTGTAGATGCAGGTTTTCTGTGCTTCCCACTGTTGATATCTGAACAAATCCAGTAATTTTCATCTTAATTAGAAGAACTTGTGTGGCTATACGGGTAATTAGTGCATAGAAAGTTTAGTTCTTATGAGTTTTTTTTACAGCAAAATCATCTTGGGCTTCCTAGTCCTTAACAAGGTATTGAATGATGGCCTCCAAATTACTTTTAACTTGCTGTTGGCAGTTGGCACTCTACTGATGTACATGGGGCCATTGAAAACAGCAGGATCCGTGATCACATGGATTTTTTATGTAATGTTTCGTCAGCATTTCCTCTGTGGCCCCACTTCAAAGGGCATTCATTGTATTCCTGCTGTACAATTATGTTGTGGTGACTCTCTGAACAAGGAAGTAGTGGATTATTTAGGATTCTTTTTAACCAAGCATAAAAGTCGATAATAACAGCCAGAATAATGTGTCTTAACCCCATCTATTCTGTGGAATTCTTTTTCTGTTGTAAAAACGCTGATACGATTTTCTGGTCGTTTCTACAGGGGATATGAATCAGGGTCAGGAGCTGGAGGTTGTAGTGGCCTTTTCTGTTGGAATAACACCAAACCTCAGAAAAAAGTAAAGGTATGCTACTGCGACTGAACTGGTTTTATCTCATCACTTGATACAAAACTCTCTTTATGACATTGGTCCCTAAGGAAACAAATCAAATGATATAAACTTGGTGTATATAATCAGGTTAAACAAGGGGCTCCTGTTCGTGCGCATAGAAGTGCACGATTTTCATGGTTTGGTGAGTGCGCCAGGTCGAAACCGACCGAGAGAAGTTTCAGACAATAATCGAATAGCTATGGACGATTGAAGTGCAATGTGCTTGGTCCAACGGCAAGGCTTGCCATTAGCATGGCTGGTGGCTCGGATTTGAGTCAGAAGTGCCCTTTCCCTTAGCATGATAAGGTTGCTTACCTCTTGCCATCCCAAATCGTGTTGCCCTTTCTTATTTAACTTCCTTGTAGAGCCATTTTTCATGGATGTTGGGAGGGAGATGAGGAGAAGATTGTGAAGTTCATGCAACTGGATTCCTGCATCATCTCTTGATGCAGGAATATTTTGTGAAAATAATAAGGAAATGGAGGGGCATTTTCTCTTCCATTCAGAACAATGCATAGCGTTACTAGTGACTTAGGAATGACTTTTCCGGAAGACCTAGTTTCACATTCTTGAAAAAATCAGGTGTGATGGTTGTTTCAGGTTGTCAATCATAAGGGGATTCTTTGACAAACTGTTTTAGACCTGTTTATTATTGTTGAGGTAAGTTATTGAGTAATGGTGCCATTGTTTGTCAAGAGCTTGATTTATTGTTTCACACTAAAAAAAGACATAAAACACCTTGTGATAAGCTTTCCTCAACTTTTCTCCATTGGGTCCCCGGGTCGCTTGGGAGCACCTGCGTTCGGCAGAATATATGACCCGTGCTCCTTTAAGTTCTTTACTATTGTTTCACAATTTTGGTTTGGATCTGTTATCACTGTTCTTGGTTTAATAATTACAAACTTAACTTTTATCTAGGGGTGGCAAATTGAACCCAAAACCACCCACTAGAAAATTGACCAAATCCAGCCTATTTTTTAAAGTAATTGGGTTAAAATGGGTCCAACCCTTCTAATTCATTTATTAATTGGGTCAACTTAAAGGCAAGTGCTAATGTCACGATTGTTTCCTTTAGTGCCACGACTTGTTATAGTTACTGCCTATTCTACCCTTGGTCAGTAAATGGGAAATATTTCTCGTTTTCTGTCCCTATTCGTTTCAACAGATCTAAAACAACTCAATTGTGACTTCACTTCAAATACACCTGTTTCTTCCCCTCTTCCGCCACAACCGTAATCAAATTCATCTCATCCTCCTCTGTTCTTTCACTAGTAACCCAAATCTCCATCTAATCTCCATTGATTCCTCCGTACATGAATCTATACCCAAAATCCCTCCGTTTACCCAAATGCATGCATAACATGCCTATTATTCAAACACCACCAGTAAGTTTTGTCATATAACACAAAGTGTATAGTAACATTTTCGCAATCTCTCTCTCTCTTTCTACATATCAAAATTGGAATGAAATCCAATGCCCTATTTGGTGGTGTCCAGGAATCTGCCCATAAAGAAATTAGAAATTGAATCAAAGTGTTCCAACAAGGAGGAAATTGAGAGATTGATAGCAACGGAAAGAGAAGTGGGTTTGCAGGAACATGAGACAAGTCAAGTTGTCGAACAATGGAGAGAGAGAGAGCTAGTTTCAGGGTATTTCTGGAAGACTAGATGAAAATTTGTAAAGTTTCGTGGCATTTAAAAAAACAATCGTGGCATTAGCATTGGCCCAACTTAAATGACCCGATAAATTATGAACATAACCCACAAAAAAAACCCAAAGGGGACACATCTCGGTCAAAAAACAGTTCGTTGTCATTTGGATCAGATCCATCTCCGTAGTATTCATCAATGAAAGATTGGGAAGGAGAGAGAGGAAGTGGGAATGATTTCAAAGGAAACTCTCAGTTCCATCAAGTTCACTGGGGACTTCAAGCTGAGACGCGAAGAGGAGGGGCTAGTAGTTTAGAGAGAGAAACAGTTTGTTAGTCCCACATCGACCAAAGGCAGACGTGAGGAGAGAGAGAGACGCGTATATAATGGGACTTCCACTGCCACTGTCAAATCACGCAGTCGCGCGGTGAGCACAAAGCGAACTATTCTTTCGCCTTTTACTAAAGAATACCGTGTGCTCGTCGCAAACAGCGGCATACGCCCATTTTTTGGAGGGTTTCTCCGCGAGGGGAACCCCAAACAATTCTTAGTTCAAATTTAACACTTAGCTAGCAGATTTGTACAAGCTTATTTGTTCAAGTTCAATAATGTCTTTGGTTGTTTCACAGTTTATTTTGTTTCAGTAAAAAAGAGAGGGATAATATGGTAATTTTAGTGTACAGGAGTATTTTAGTCATTTAGATGTATGTATTATGATCATTTCAGAATATATATATATATATATGTAATTTAAATATATATGTAATTGAGTTAATAGGCAGGTCGGGTTTGATTTTAAATAAATGGATCGGTTTGGATATGGGTAATTGAGCTCATAACTAATGGGTTCTAAATGGATCAATGACCCATTAAAGACCAACCCACTTACAACTTATCTAATTTGGTCTAAACCCACCCATTTGCCACCCCAACTTTTATCCCATTATTATAGTAGAATTTTGCTTCAAGTATTGAGATATTAGGTTAACAAATAACAAACCAAATTTATGTAAAATTTGAGTAAGTTACGATTTGATCAGATATATAACCTAAAAAATTACCTGTGCCTCACTCATTTCGCACCAGAAATTGATTTAGCTATTGCATGGAAAACAGTGCAATATATGTGAATAAAAGCATTTTTTATAAACTACTCAACGGAATACTCAATTATGTTCTGTGGTTCAGATTGTCTTGGGGAATTCTATTGAAATCCTACATTAATAGGATACTCAATTTCGATATGGCTACAAAACAATGATCCAAAGACCGCATAATCTGAAACTGTACTGAATTGACAAATTATGTCTTTTCAGCTCAAACAAAACTAGCTCTCCATCATTTTCTACCATGACGAAATACAGATCCCAGTACCTCTCAATTTACAGACTACCGATTATACTTCAGAATCTTCCGGTACAAACATTTAGAGTCAGAACATCTTCTTTCCCATGAGTTCATTGTCCTATAATATTTTGAGTGAAGTAGTTCCATTGAACTTTGCCAAAACCCTCACATAGATATGCTTATTTAAAATGTGTTTTCCCAATCTGACTAAAGAATGGAACAACAAAAAGGAGGGCAAAAAAGAGGGTGAATTTTCCTAGGATGCCTATGCAGACCTAGCTGGCACTAATATCCTTTCTGCAAGCAGTAAATCATCAGGGGTTGTAACCTGCAGTTCATACAGATTCGGCATGTTAGTTCATGAGTAAAAACAAAAAGTAATTTATATTCACCCCAAGAAAAAGAAACCACAAATCAATCTAGTCTGAAGTACGTGTACAAATCCACAAGGTGAAGCAGCTGTATTGAATTTCAAGATCACAGAGCAAATTCGAATTACCTTGATGTTGGTATAAGATCCTTCAGTTATGTAAACAGGATGTTTTAGGTGCTCCACGATAGACACATCATCAGTGACTTCGAGGCCTTCCCTGCATAAATGCTTGAGTATCAATCTTTGTCTCGGTTTCAATAGTTACAAGTATTGGAAGTCGAATAACTTCGTAAGAGTGTTACTTATCAAACAAAGAGAAAAGAAAAGAAAAACTTTGTAAGAGTGTTGCTTTCAATAGATGACAAATCTTCATCTCATTGCTTGGGTGCACTAGAGAGGTACGGAGAACACTAGTACAGTTAGCAGCAAATTTATGAAACTTTCCATTTGTTGCAGAACCTTCAAATTAATGTCAGGTATTTCACATATAGAGATTCATGCTGCTAAAGGAAGTAAAAGTAGACAACAAAATCGGGAATCCCATCGGAGAAAATTCTTGCAGCGGAGTGTCAAAATATTGACAGATTGCCAAACATATCTTGCCTCACTGCCTGAAACTTCATTTTACAAAACTAGTTTTTCCTGGTCAGAGAACTTCAACTTTTATTCAAGAAACCTTGTCATTTTAATCACATATGGATTTAGAGACAAGTATTCAACTGCAATATGCACATGCAGCCTTTTTATTTAGAATTTGTGCAAACAGCAGAGCCAACAAGTTGTATTACACAAGCCAAGAGGCCGAACAGAATCAAGAGTGCACTTAGTGCCAGGAGAAAGGAGGTCGGAGTTCAAATCCTCTTCCAAGTCGCTAATCTAACTATTCTAACACTATTGACTCGCCGACCAAAAAAAAAAGTTGTATTACACTAGAACTATGAAGTACCTATTGACAAGTACAAAACCCTCCTTAAGCAACTCTGGCTTGATGACCTGGGGAAAAACAGAGATTGAATGCAGTCTAATCCAGAATCAGGTTTTGCAAAGTGAATTCAATACTATCAATATTAAACCTGTGGGGTCTGCATTTCCCAAAGTGTGCTCCTGTCCAGAGTCCTTACAACAAAGGATTCACTATTTGCCTGCACAGAAGTTTGGAAATAATGTTCACTCTTCAATACATAGATAACAAGGTAAATGCAGGCAGTTTGAAAACCATTTCAATACTCACCAGAAGCAAAAAGTACCCATAACAGATCTAATAGCATGTAGGTGATGGAAAATTCCCAAGTGATGATCTTTCACATAATCTTAGTAGAAAGCTCACCTCAGTTCCCAATTATAGATATTGCAATTAGTACAAGGAGGAACTTTAACAGTCCACTTACTACACTAAAGTAAAATTGATCAGTTAACGGGTATCTATAAGGTGTAATGTTAAAGCCCCATTCCACCACCCTAAACGTGTTTCTAGTTCTTTTGATTATGTACGGTGTTCTAAATGGTGCTCGACGCTAGTCGAGTGGCGACCCACCGCCGAGCGATTCGGCGTTTTTAAAAAAAATATTTTTAAGGCAATTAAGCTCCACCAGCCCGCCAAGATGGCCGCCTAGCTCCGCCAAGCCCCGCCAAGACGCCGCCTAGCTCCGCCAAATCTCTCTTAGCCGCCTAGCACCTAGCCGCCAAGTCGGCCTCCAAGCTCTGCCAAATCTCCAAATCCGCCGAACGAACCGCCGAGGGTGAAATCATGGCGCCGACCTGCCGCCGAGCGCCTAGGCCGCCATTTGGAACACTGATTACGTACATTTTGATAGTATCCCATCGACCACGTTTTCTGCTACTAACTGATAAGATGCTCAGTTCACTCCTTGTCACCTAATCAGGTATAAAATGTACGTAATCAAAAGAACTAGAAAGAAAAGCCTAGAAACTTCTTCTACCTGGAACATCATTCATGGTACGAACCCTCACTCTTATTGTAAAATTATTGCCATGATCTGCAAGTAAAAGTTTGTTTGGAGGCTTTTGTCCACAATCCACATCAGCAGTTGCAAGAAACATGATTGCAGCACCAATCTTATTGTACAAGTCAACTTGTTAACCCCTCGCAGAAGTGGCTTCAAGGTGACAAAACAACTATTGTCATTAAATATTCAACTTTATCAGGGCTAGTTTGGAAGAGAGCAACAAGAAGACTTCGAATGCAGCAACTATTATTCAATAGGGTGCATTTTGGAAGAGAGCAATTGGCAATTGGGTTCTGTTACTGTCGTATAGTTTTCCTTTCTCGTACCGCCTTTGTAAAATTTCACCAGTGTGACACCTTTTGTGTGATACCTTTTATTTTATTCCTTTACTAATAGCAGCTGCCGAAAGAAAAAAGTAGTGGATAGAAATTCCTTCTTCAAACTATATTACACATGAAAGTAACACTATCACCTCTTTTATGGTAGCTTTAGCAGGAACACCAAGTACTGCCGCTCCATTCAGCCAACCATCCTTAAGAACCTGACCCAAAATAGCAATTACGATTCTCAAGGACACGATTCTGATATCGACAAGGAATTTATCCAAAAGCAATGAAGCGTAAGAATGGAGCGAGTCTGGGAGTTTATGTTCTACTTCAATACATGGAATCACACGTATGAAATATAGCATACAATGATGCCATAGAATATTAGAATTGGAAACAAATAACTATCCAGATATGCTAAGCAAGTAAATTCAAATCACATTGCACTGGCTGCGCGGAACCTCAATCTGCTCTACCCCCAAATCCCCTACATTGCAAGCTCTTGTCGAAGGACTACAAGGATATAAAAGATAATACGAGCAATTAGAGATGCAATAAAATTGACACCCCCTACTAGCAAGATCCAACCAGTTACATTGTCAATTGTCCCCAAAACTCAAGCTGTAAGAATATATGCCCAGGACATTATGTTAGGCCCACACCTACCCTCACGTGCAGGCCTGTATTGCACATAGACAGAGAAGCAAAAGCAAACAGGGAAAAAAGGCAAGGTCGGAGACTTGTGGCAGATCCCTTAGGTTTATTTCTTAAAAGAACTTAAATCTCTTCTGGTGAGAAAATACAACTCAAAACAAATCAAAAGAAGCAAACAAAAGAAGCAATGAAATATTACGATGAGAAAAACAGGATAAAAAACTCTGAAAAGGGATACTGTTCTGTTGGTTGAGAAATCTGTTCTCATTTCAGCCAAGCTTTGGCCCCGTAAGAAATCAGCAGCAACATGGCTATTTTAAGTAATCACAATAACCTAATGAAATAAATTGGTAGTTGCTCATGCAAAGTCCACAGAATTTGCTGTTTGTTAGCGCAACACACTTGCATTGGTTGTTCTGGCTAAATATGTAGAGGACACACAGGGCTGACCACATATCATGTATATCGGCACGGAATCAGAAGATAAGTAACCTTAGCTCTCTCTCTCTCTCACACACACACAAAATGAGGAGCTACAGATATCATTACGACTGTGAACTTTTCTGTTCAAACAAGTCTTTCTTCAGGACCATTCAATCCGAAACGCTAAATACGTAGAAAACAGTTCCTGACAGCAAACCTTTTTGACATCTTCAGGGGTCACCAGTGGTCTTGCAGAATCATGGATGCACACAAGTTCAGAATTCAAATCCACTGCCTGAAAACAGAACATCATGCAAGTTTTACCAGAAAGCGAATTCAAGAACGATATCATTTGATACTCATTGGTATTAGCAAGACTTCAAAGCACATATAATCGGGATTACCTAATGCAATGAAATGAACCTATCTGACATTGCGGAAAATCTAAACTACATACCGCAAAAGCACATTTGTTTCTAAAATATCTAGCAAAATATAATATTGCCTTAACCACCTACTACAACCTTTTATGACTAAGGGTAGATCACATAATTGATAATACTAAAGATCTGATTTTGGAGGAGGCAAAGATAAATCTCATTTGAAAATAGTAAATGTTTCAGAACCGAATGCTCAGCAACAACAACGCTTCAGAACCAAAAGAACAGCAAATAACCTGACAAACTTTGCTTTTGTTTTGTTCTTTGTTGAAACCTATAATGCTTATTAAACGAGTAGAGCAACCACATAATATGATCATCATGAAAAAGTAAGACACAAAAATAGAGGACAAGTAGGAAAAGGAGCAATAATGTACACAATAATAACGCATGCACCTGAAGTCCATTGTACACAGAATCTTGTCTCTCCTTTCCAGGGAATGCGAACTTCAGGTCTACATGAATCTTCTCTTTGGTGTCTGATAAGAGGACCAACCACTTAGTTTGGATCTCTTTGAAAAGACTGCCAGAATATTTAAAAGCGAAGAACAATCAAACACAATGAGAAGGCAATGCACGAATGTGTAAGTTGTTTGACCAATAAAAGAGTATCTACAACCTTGAAAAATGTCCTTGTAAGAAGGATCACAAACTACGACAATCTCCTTCACTTCAATCATGTGCGAGAAAGTGTAGAAGCTGCAACATCATATACCATTCAGAAGTAGAGACATGAGTTTACGCTTCATACCAATGCTGGCTATAGTACTGAAACACAATTCATGGGTACTCTGCCTTTGAAACCTCTGAGCATAGATTTGGGCAGAAAAATGTCAAAGTAAAATCATAAGTCGCTTACAGTAATGGTAATGAGCACTCCTTGTCCGCGGTGATAGGTGCCAAATATAATGCCCTTGAAATATGCAATAAACAAAGTACTATATAGTATATACAAAACTCGGATACTACTGAATAGAGCTGCAGAGGGCTACAAAGCACCAACTTCGACATGTTTCTACCAAATCTCATTGAGGTTAATTACTGTCTCGTTACTCCCATTATGGTCTACCTGCCAAAATCCTAATGATCTTTAAAATCTGGAGCTCAATGTCAATGAAAGTTGTCAAACCCATAGTAAACGAAGGTGTCAAATCAAAATAATCCATCAGATACAGCCTGGCGGTTGTATGTACCACCTTACAAGTTTGAATTATGCCAGTACCATATGACCTTCAAGGGGGACTTCCTTCGTTTCCAGAAGTCCCTATTTGTTAAAGGAAAATGCAAACTCCCCTGAGCAATGGTTAATGTGCAAAAGTGTGTTGGTATCCATGAAAACTGTACGTTAATCTCTGAAAGATATTGAAATGCTATATGTCTAATGTTTTTGGCTTTGCGTGTGATACAATGTATCCACCATTACCAAGACCGTGTATCAACTTGGAATCCATTTACCGGTGATAAGAATGTGTCGAGTGGAGATGAGTTGTTGCAAGCTACCTATACAAGGCAATTGGCTGGCCAAGAAGTGGAAGATACTGCTTTGGCATGCTTGCCTAATTACAAAAACATAACAAATCCGTCATCTGGCAAATGAAGATTCAAGAGCTAAAAAAAGAAGAATTTAGGATTAAATATAGATGAATACAAGTGTCTTTGGAAATATTTGTGCACGTGCATATAATTGCACCACAAAATTATACATGAATATGCATGCACAAAAGCAAAACATGTCTATACATAGTCACACATGTGCAGGTGCAAAAGTACATCCAATGCATGGGACCATGTGTTTGAACCGTATATCTTGTTAGGCACACAAAAGAAGTATAATGGTCATGGTGCAACAGCTTAGAAATGATGGGAGTTTAATGAAGTGCGGTGGCATTTTGTTTGGATGTAATAATGTGTGTGAGAGAGAGACAGAGAGAGAGAATCATAGTGAAACTTGAGAGAGAGGTAACTTGTAAGTATTTAACTTTTGCCGAGTCAGTGGTCACATAGAAGTGCATTGAGTTAGCGGTATGAAAACATAACATCATTAAATCCAGGATCGGGTGTTTTCATGTAAGTAACATAGTACAATGTAGGTACAAAGAAATGATACCAAGGTGATGAGTGCAATTTTGTTCACCCTCCTTAAAAGAGGTTGAACATTACACTCCATCTTATTGGTTGAAATGACATACGTTCCACCTTTGCAATACACTTTTTGGTAAGCATGACATCACTTTGTGGTGGGATCCACACCATTTCAACCAATAGGAAGGAGGGTAATGTTCGCCCTCCTAAGTGGAGGGTGAACAGAACTCAACTCCCAAGGTGACTAAGGTCACTTGAGTTTTATCTTCGAAAATCTAGTATCCATCTAGACTCTAAAGTATTATTGCTGAACCAAGTGATGGTAGAGTGAGATTGAAAGTTAACTAGATTGATGTTTTCCTATTTCAATAAAATTAAGAGCTAGGAATCATATCCATTCCTATTAAGACTACAACAGAACAACTGCATTTCATTGGATTATCAATTCATTTCAACAAACCATCAACCATGTCGGTCCATCACAGTTAGGAACAAAATCTAAACGCAAAATCGAACCTAACATAAATAGGTGTAGAGAAAAAGAGAGATACTTACCCCCATTCTTTTTCCCTTTCCTCCAGCCAGAAGAATCACAGAGACACTTTTCTCCTTCACACTTTCAGAACCCTGTACAAGAATCAAAATAACTAAATTAGAGTCGACTGAACATCTCAGCCATTGGCGGGAATTTTGCCCGCATCCGATCCCAATGTCTTGCTAACTACCGCGGTGGATAATACGCATATACTGCCAGATAAGTTAGAATTTCGATACACATCCCACGAATATCAATACACGTCCACCGATATCAATTTTCGCAGATACCGATATACTTTTAATCGGAAATTAACCGAATCAGCTAATTCCAAACACAAAAACATGTCAGATATAGGCCTACACGATACGATACTCGCCCGTCCAACAAGTTTGTCCGGTCAGTAAAACGATAAAAAATGCAAACTTTTTTTACAAATTAAAAAACTCGTTGATATTTAGTACTAATAGCAGTAAAAAGACACCCGTAGATTCCACTCCGATAAAAATGCATTATTTTTAAGTTCTCGTATTGCGGACCGGTTATTGGAAGGAGGAAGTAGTATATACACATAGCTGCATACACGTATATATATGCCTCACCTGTAGCTCCCCAACTTTTGCAGAGCAAGTGATCTTCGACTTGTCAAATTTGGAAGCAGGAATTCGTAAAACAGGCGAATTGGTTGGGCGGAGATTGGAGTGATTGGAAACCGAGAAATGCGGAAATGCGGGAAATTGGACGTTACTACTTCGAAAGGGTATTGGAAAAAAGTTAGAAGAAGAAGTTGAGGAGGAGGAGGAGGAGAGAGGGAGGTTGAGTTGAAGTATCGTCGTCATCTCTCCTCACCCACTTCTACTCTCTCTCTCTCTCTCTCTCTCTCTAGATGTATACTATTTTCGTGCATGTATGTATGAGTGTTAAGGATGTGAGAGAGGGAGAGGGGAAAGGGGCGAAGAAGACGAAGGTCGTAATGAATGGGGGGTAGGCTCGGTGATAATGGAGCCTGGTTTGGTGGGGAATTATTTTTAGGCCATAGCGCGCATTGCGAGGGGGTATTATTATACTAGTACTTCTTTTGTTAATGAAAACTGATGCGCTCCATTTTTATTGATGGCGTTTTATTTTTTATGAACAAAATGGAGCGTCATCGAACTAAAGTGGAGCGCAAAAAATTAAAATTCTTATTAATTCTCCATCTCAAGTTTCGGTGTGATGGCTTGTCTTTTAACCGAAGCCGGATGTGAATTGTTGAGGTACGTGTAAGTTGGTCAAAATATTTGGAAAAAAGAAAAAGAAAAAAGAGAGGGGGTATTGTTAGTATGTGCCAAAAAATCTCATTTTTCCCAACTACAATTTTGGGACAAAGAGCTCAACAACAAGAAATTCTCTTCTCCTTTTTTTCTGAAGAGACCCACAATGTAATCTGGAGATGCAAGTATTTCCCTCCTGTTGTTTGATTTAAAGAGAATAGATCATATTACTAATTCACCAATTTTCGCAAGGAAATATTGGTTCCACACTATGGCAACTTTTATGATTGGAATCGGATTCATTCGTATGCCAAAATGCTTTTATGTATATATTCATCCGAAAGAATATAGTATTTCACGATGTTTGTGGGAGTGTTACACGGTCTAATTTTAAAAAATATATATATACTACTTGTTTTCTATTTAAATTAAGACTCACACTCTCTTTTGTTGACACTATTTATGTGAATTTACCATTGCCAACTTTTCATTGATTCCCATTCTTTCATGCATGAAGGGATGAATACAGTAAATCTACACTGAGTATAGAAAGAGTTGAAAAAATTAAAAAAATGAGTGCAGAAATCAATCCCCTTCATTTATTCAATCAAACTATTTTTCCCTTCTCGGTTTTAAAGTATTTAGGGCGTGCTTCCGCAAACTAAATGGACTAAAGTCATGTTTTCACAAATTTTATAAAGGTCATTCTTCTACATCAACGAAAATACTATTTAACGGAAACAACTTGATTATTATTATTAACAGGTAGATCCATCTAGTTTAGCAAAAAAGGGAATTTTTAGGCCGGCCCCAAAAATTAGGTTCAGACCTAATTTTGTCCCGCACAATTATTTGCATTTTTTATTCCAACCATGCCCCTGCCTTCCTCACGCGCATCAGCCCAGGAGCTAGAGAGCATCTAGTATAGGAAAATTATCCAGTGCTCCATGAGCATTAATGTACCATTAAAACATTATTTAAATTTTAAAAAGCTGTCATATCTTTTGTTGTAGATATTCATTTTTAAAAAAAATTACATTTTTGGAACCTACTCGACGATATCTACTGAACAATATCTATATTGAATATGAAATTATGTAAGATTAAAAAAATACCCTTTGCTATGAGAATTGTTTCTATGAGAATTGACTCTATGAGAATTGTCCCTATGAGAATTGTTTCTAAAAGAACTGTTTCTTTGAGAACTGCCTTTATGAGAACTATCTCTATAAGAATTGTCTCTATGAGACCTGTTTATGAGACTGGTTATGAGAACTGGCTATGAGAACTGTGTCTATGAAAATTGTATTTATGAGAATTGGGCACAGTTCTCATAGAAAATACACAGTTCACATAGTTTCACTATACACTAAAATACACAATTTTCATAGGAAATGACACAGTTCTCCTATACAGTTTCATAGACAATATACAGTTCTCATAGAAAAATACACAGTTTTCATATAAAATACACAGTCCTCATGGACAATACACAATTCTTATAGAAATACACAGTTCTCATAGAAAAATACACAAAACTCACAGACAGTTCTCATGAAAAATACACAGTTCTCATAAAAAATATACAGACGAACAAAAACACACAATTCACATAACCTCACTATACACCAAAAAATAAATGAAAATAAACAATTCTCATAGCCTCACTATACACCAAAAATACACAATTCACATATGTGAACTAGTTCACATAATCGACTACACTGTTCACATTCGCAGTTCACATACACAATTCACAATTCGCATACACAATTTACATACACGGTTCGCATACAATTCCCATATACATTTCCATATACTGTGAAATACCACTATAACAATCAATCATAGCCATAGCTTTTACTACAACTTTGCTCGGATTCCCCAATTTTTCAACTATCTTGAAGGAAAAGCAAAGCAATTCTAATTTGCCTTCTAATATACGTGTCAAAATACTTACGTATGCATCCTAATCCAACTATTTCGAGCCCGTTGGATTTGTTTTTATGGTTGAAGTCGGCGAATTTGTTGAGATCGATGGCCCATATCCGTCCTTGTCGATCTCCGTCACCGCGTCTTGCTTCTCCTTTGGCGACGTGCTGTCTACTCTGAACTGTTGAAAATGGATCTCATCCGAAGTGTGAAATTTTACCGTCATCGTTGGACGATTTGTTGTAGAAATTTGTTCCAAATTTTTTCTGTTTGGTTTGATAAAGAAGAGGAGTTTAACTTCATGATGTCCCTTTGTCTGGTTGGCGATCACGATCTCGCCAAGAGCGGCGAAGGAGTAATAGTCAGCGTCGGAAAGAGCGATGGTGGTGGCGCGACGGCGAAGGCAACGACGGTGGAAGTTTTCTTCATCATTCTCGTCCAACTTGTCATCGTCAATCTCGCCATTGGAGGCTTCGTCAAGAACTGGTGGGGTATAGTTTGAGAGAGAAAGTGAAAGTGTGATGGTGAGGGGCACAAAAGTCATGAACCAATATATCCGAGCCTGTCTAGGTTCGGAAAAAATATTTCAGGGTTGGTTTCAAACCGAGGCTAGAAAACAGGGACCGCCTCTAATTTACTATAGCAAAAACGCACCCTAATTAGCAATGGAAACCAAGGCCAGCCCAAGCCCAAATATGCAAGGGCTTCTTACTGGCCGGCCCCTTTTTGACTCCACATACCCGTCCAGCCCCACCTCATATCAAACCCTTTCTCCACA
>JAOTQK010000003.1:13306192-13328371 GCA_025642025.1 Rhododendron ferrugineum
ATTATTTTAGAGGGGTGTGAATTCTAGATATTTTTTTTCCCACGGGTGTGAATTCTAGATTTAAGGTTGTGAATTGTGTAATTTGAGTGAGTGTAAATGGTGTAAATTCTACAAAGGGATGTAAATTCTGTAAGTGTGAATTTTGAAAAGGAGTGCGAATTCTGCAAAGGGACGTGAATTTTGTAGGTGGGTGTGAATTTTGAAAAGAGGTGCATGGAAAAAAGATGTGAATTCCGAAGAGTGTGAATTTTTGGGGGTGTGAGTTCTGAGAGTGAATTCTTGGCGTGTGAATTTTGGGAGGTGTGAATTCTTGGGGGTGTGAATTCTTGAATTCTTGGGGTGTGATTCTTGACGTGTGAATTATTGGGGTGTGAATTCTTGGAAGTGTGAATTCTGTACGTATGAATTCTCGAGGGTGTGAATTCTTCTTAAAGGTGTGAATTCTTGGGGGTGTGAATTCTTCAAAGGGGTGTGAATTCTTATGAGCGATGTCAATTTTTGGGGGTGTGAATTCTGTAGGTGCTAAAAAGTGAAAAGGGCAAAATAGTAAAAGCATATTTTAAAAGGGTCTGGATGGGATAACACTTACAAAAGGGGGTTTGTATGGAACCCATACAAAAAATTAGGACCGGCCAGGAATTTCCTGAATATGCAATGATCCGGTCCAGCAACTTCACCCTATCTGGGCCTTTCAGCCCAATCTACCCAAACACCAACTTCAGCCCTCCCTCTCTCTCTCTCCGTCGACCCATTTCCCATCCATTGAATTCAACTCCACACGCAAAACACAGAGAGAGAGAGAGAGAGAGGAGGAGAGAGAGAGAATGGCGAAGCCACTGGGACCAACAGGGGAGTTCTTCAAGAGGAGGGACGAGTGGAGGAAGCACCCCATGGTGATCAACCAGCTCCGCCACGCCACGCCGGGCCTCGGCATCGCCATCGTCGCCTTCGGCATCTACCTCGTCGGCGAAGCCGCTTACAACAAGATCTACGCCCCTTCCCACTCCCACTCTCACTCCGCGTCGTCGCCGTCTTCTCACCCTCACTGAGAATCACCAACCTTCTCAGGTACTTTCTTTCCCATACGCGGTTAGACCTTTTATTATAGAGCTTGCAATTAGGGCTTTTTTTTCTTTTAAAGTTGTGATCTTTATGTATGTTTGTGCACGCTTTTAGGGTTAGTTATAATTTGATGGGTCTGGATTTTGATTGGGTGAGTTCCACTGGCGATTCCAGGAATATATGAATATATAACCGAAACATGCATTTTATATTAATGAAATGATTTATAATCTATTTTCAACAACTCACATATCAAAAGCTCAACATTTTTGTACTTTTCTGATTCCTCTCATTGAGAAAAATAGTAATCCAAAAAAATACTATGAAAAGTTAAACAAAAAAGTACGAAAAGTAAACAATACTGAAAAAGTATCATAGCAAAATTTTAGGAAGAATATGCCCGTACTTGAGTGGTGTTGATGATTCGAGAGAGGCAAATGTTTAATCCCAAAATTTACCGCAAAAAACTAAACAAAACCTTACTAAAAGTATACAATACCGAAAATTTTGGAAAAACCTGATTGTTGTTGACAATGAGAGAGGTGCACAAAGATGAGAAATCGACTTGAGCCAATTGGACCGAGGGAAACTGGACTCACAAAGATGAGAGAGATGAGTGACTTTGTATGCAGTGGATTTCAACTTTTTCCAGGAAATAATCTACTGGGTTCAAAGCAAAATCTTATGGGTTCATTTGTTAACTTGGGAAAAAATTCAGCATAACTAAAGGGGATTTTTTTTCTGCCATGGGGTTGTGCGACCCCACAGTCAATGACATAGCGTCACCTCTGGTGTTCTGATTTTATCCATGCATTTGTACATGCTCAGTTCCAAATTTCACTAGGCTATTTTCTTGTAGTATTATAGGACCATGTCTGGTTGACCGGTCTTAATTATCGTGCTGGGAGGAGAAATGACCAACATCTAGCATTTCTTCAGGCTTGACGGCAATGGGGTTTCTTAACAATGAGGGAATATATAATCCTGTGCGATGAGCAATATTACCGGGCTCATTGTGAGGAGGGTCCTGAGGGAGTATTAGATACTTCATGTTTGGTAGGATTGGGTCTTCGAAACGATGCGTTGTAACCTGTCAACCGATTGTTGTATTCAAATGGTTAAAGTGACCTCTCGCTTGCAGTCCAATCCCATGTCTGCTCTTGCCTATCAAATGTGCCTTAAGGGAGAGAACAAGAAGGGATAAGGTCTTAGTAAACAGCAATTAACTGGTAGTGATCACTGTGATTACTGGCTCAGTTGATGGGAAATGTTCAGTCTGAGTTGCATTGGAGGAGTGAAGTCCCTCTGCCATTTATTTCACTGTTCTGTTTCAAATTTGGGTGGGAATTTTGTTAATTAGCTTGTTGGTGCTCATGCATTTTTTGATGCATGTGTTTGGCTTGTATGTTATTTGGAAAAGGAAAGAAAGAAACACTCTAACATGGACCAGGAAGACATGATTTGTGAAGCACTAAGGTAATTCACCCTGTTACAACTCGGTGGACTATACTTCTGCTAGATAAGAAGATGAGTGTGAGGGTTTTCAGGAATAACTTGATGTGCTTCAAAGAAAAACCTATTCTGACGCAGTGCAAGAGGAGCATAAACTGGAATTTTTTTGGGGACAGTGGATCTCTGGTTCATGGAGATTGTGCCTACACTTTAACATCTTCCGCTCTTTAGGTTGCAAAAAACACTCAAAATCCTTCTCTATTTGCTTGTTGATTAAGTGGCGCTGATCTTGCAACTCTTGTGCGTGTGCTTTAATACCTCTTGCAAGGTTTTCCACTTTTAGAAAAGTACCGATTGAAGCACAGGTGAAACTGCCTTAATGTGAGATGGTTTTTTGGTTGAGACCAGGAGATAGTATAATGTGGTGCTTGATCGTAGGATTGCCTGTTCAACATTTATCTGCCTGTGATCAGTTGTCTAGGGCTTGTAGTTTGCACATCAGAATTTTTGTTTCAGCTAGTCTAGTTCTGAATTGACTCAACTGCCAGTTGGAAAGAAATGAATGGAGGTTCTATCTAGGTCCGTGTTGTTCGATACTGTTCTTGCATGATGCAGAAATGTGTATAATGGATTTATAAGCTTTATTTCAAGCTTATAACTTTACGGCTTGTTTCCTAACTTTCTTAACAGTACAAGCAGTCAAGCACCATTGAAGCATGAAAATTTCGTCACCAGAAAAAGGTTAATGCCCCAGTAAGTTATGTTTTTTAAGGCGTGTTCCACCGAATAATTCACCTTCGTCCCAAATCCAAATTAGTAAACTTAGCTACCGAATTGTATACAAAAGCTTTTCACATATGTGATGAAGAAGAAGACAACATATCATCAATCCAAATCAGGGGAGTGGAGTTTTGGAAGGGAAAGAACTCAAGAAGTAAATAGTCTGTCACAATGCTCTAGAAAAGTCTATACGTGATTGATTGGAAAATGATAAATTATGTCTGATAGAAATTCGCTCACACTTCCACATATACCTTGCCTTCTAATAATTACGATGTGTACAAGCCTCCTCTTTCGCGCCTCTGATTTCTGTTCCTCGTTCCAGAAGAATATTCATCCCAGGTAACATAATTGAAAACATGCAAACATGCTCAACAAATCCACGAAAGGCAGGATTTGCACTGTTAGACTTAATCATTGTTGAAATGACCTTCGAAATTGTATGCATAGAGGATGGGATATATTTTGATTAGGGCCGATAAGGCTCATGTAAGCCAAAGAGCTTCTTCTGTTTCCCCGTTCCCTGTCCTCTTTGTTTTTTGTTGTATGTCTCATCCCTAAAAAACAATGTACGTCTTCCCTAAATTGTTTTTTTCTTTTTTTTTGATCCGAAATTGTTTTTTTCCAAATGCTTGTTTTTGCAGGTGGATGCTATGTGCCAAGGGAACGAGCCTTGATCATGTATCTAATGTTGATGTTTTAATAAAGCTTTCGCCGCACCTGAACGTGTTGCTTTTGGCTTGTTGAAGATTTAGTTTTGAACTTTTGATGAACTTTGGAGTATTGATTTTGTGAACAAAAAAAATACATTGTTGCTAAATTTGCTAGCTCAAAAATGTATCGAAGCTATTTTTCTCTTCCATATTCTCATTTGTTAATTGGCCTCTTTGATTGAGTTGCAATGTTCATCTCTGTGTAGTGCAATGCATTTTCTTTGGGTAGGCCAAACATTTTCTAAACAACTTGAACAAACGCTCATTTTGGTACCGCGATCAGTTTTTGATTTTGTGTTTACAAAATCAGGAAACAAGTTTCCAATTATATTGCTAAGAAGTACAAATAAAAACATGTCAAGGACCTAGGTACATAAGTGGTTTTTTTTTTTTTTTGAAGACTCGGTGTTCCAGTCAAATAAAGGGCACTTCGACTAATCTTAGGGACCAATCCTACTGCCTACTTGTGGGGGCTCCAAGTAGGCAAGACGAACAGTTACTTTTCTTTTGTGGCATAGTGGCATGTAGTTATTTTCTAATTTCCTAAAAGTACTCCATAAAATTCATCTAACTATGGCTTCAAATGCTTCACCAAGCCATTCGTCAACTGTTTTTGGCTCAGTAAGAGTTCGTCCTAGTTAAAATATCATGTTTTAAGACATCTGTTTTGATCATCGAAATAGAACCGGACACCAACGAGAAAAGAACCAAGTCGCTTTTGACTTGGATTGTTGTTGTACTTATGTAGTGATCGGCCTTCCTACACGCCCGCAGCCATCAAAATGCCTCCTTGGTTTGGGACGAAGCCAAGCCGATACATGCCCGCGGCCACCAAAATGCCTCCTTGGTCCGGGATGAAGCCAAGCCGATACACACTATAGGCGAAGGAAAGGCCCCCATTTCATGACGCTTGGGGAATGCAAGTTTGATCGAGAATTGGAGAGAAGAGGTGGAAGAAAAGGCTCGGGATGGATTTTGTAGCCTTTGTACGAGTAGTATGTGATGAGAGTCGCACATACGGTAATGAGGGATGATGAGCAATGTTCACCCACTGTCACTTTGATCATTTCAAAGTGTTTTTTTTTTCACGGTGATCATTTCAATTTTCAAAGTTGATCAATAGTAGGAGTACTCCGTTCGAGAACGGAAAAAAAGCTCTTATTTTTTAAGAAGACAATTTCAAGCTCAAAAATCATGTGCTTACGCAAATAATTTTCCTATCACTATGAATTTTATTTAATAGATCTCATTGAGATATTTAATACAGTGTAAAAAAAATTAAAAAATTATTTTTCATTTACATTATTTTTGAATTTAAAAATATGAAATAAACTACATTTGCACCATTAGCCCTTTTTTTTTTTGTTGTTAATTTTGCTAGGAAAAGTTAGTTTGTGAATTTAAAGTTCATTTCTCAAGACATTTCTTCCTCTGCTTTGTAGGCACGAGTCGAAATTTATCCAGGAAATCGTTAAACAGATTTCAAATAAGTTGAATCGCACAGTTTTGAATGTTGCATCGCACCCAGTTGGTATAGATGATCGCGTCAAGAACATTGATTTGTGGCTACAAGATGGGTCGACTGAAGTTGGTGTATTGGCGATTTATGGTATGGGTGGAATAGGGAAGACCACAATTGCCAAAACTGCTTATAACCAAAACTTCGACAAATTTGATGGCAGTAGCTTTCTTGCAAATGTTAGAGAAGCTTCAGAACAACCCAATGGTTTGGTTCGTTTACAAAGGCAACTTCTCTCGGATATTTTGAAGAAGAAGGCCGAAAAGGTACACAATGTTGATGAAGGAGTCATTAAGATTAAAAATGCTGTAAGCTGCAAAAGAGTTCTTCTTGTTCTTGATGATGTGGATGATTTAGATCAATTAAACGCTGTAACTGGGATGCGACAATGGTTTTATCCCGGAAGTAAAATTATCATAACAACTAGACATGAGCGATTGCTCAAGGCTCATGAGATGTGTGAGATGTATAAGGTTCAGGAACTGGATGATAAAGAATCACTTCAGCTCTTTAGTTGGCATGCCTTTGGACAAGACAATCCAATAGAAGGTTACGTTGAGCTCTCAGAAAGAGTTCTACAGCATTGTGGAGGGATTCCTTTAGCACTTCAAGTGTTGGGCTCTTCAATGTCTGGAAGAAAAGTAGATGTTTGGGAGAGTGCAATAAAGAAATTGGAAGCAATTCCAGACAGTCAAATCCTTAAAAAACTTAAGGTAAGCTATGATTCTCTAGAGGATGACCATGACAAGAACTTATTCCTCGACATTGTCTGCTTCTTTATTGGAAAGGACAAAGATTACGTGGTCAGAATACTAGACGAATGTGATTTTTTGACCATAGTTGGGATTCAAAATCTTATTGACCGCTGTCTCTTAATGATTGGTGAAGATAACAAGATGAAGACTCATGACTTGATTCGGGACATGGGAAGAGAGATTGTTCGCCAAGAATCACCAGAGGAGCCTGGGCAGCGTAGCAGAATATGGAATCACAATGATTCCCTTTCTGTATTATCTGAGAAAATGGTAAGAAACATGTTTCTCCCTTCCATTTGGTGTTTTCTTGGATGATATGATACTTATCAAGGTTCCTGTTATCAGGGTACAGAAACAGTCAAAGGCCTTTTGCTTGACATGCAAATGTTTATGGAAGGCCAGTCTGTTGGACCAATCTTCAGTAGTGAATCTAATGATGCAAAAAGAAAGCGGTCCCAAGAAATTCTTGACGAATTAGTGGTGATAGACCAAGGTAAGTCATTGAAACGAAGACGGCTTGACTTCTCAAGGCACTCAATAGATGCTCTCTCAAAAATTGCTAACGAGGCAGGCTTGAAAACTGATGCATTCGCGAGGATGCACGAATTGAGACTACTTCTGCTCCATTATGTTAATCTCACTGGCTGCTATAAGAAATTTCCTAAAAAGTTGAAATGGGTCTACTGGCGCGGATTTCCTTTAGAATTTATACCCAATGATTTTCCTCTGGAAAGCCTGGTAGCTCTTGAAATGCGTAACAGCAGCTTGAAACAAGTTTGGAGAGGAAACAAGGTATGCCAGATTAAATTCTCTACTTTTGTGATTAAATTAATTAATGGAGAACTCATTTCATGTCGTTTGTTGATTTCTCCTTGCTTTTTGTACTGGAACAGGAGCTTAAGTTATTGAGATTTCTTAATCTGAGTCATTCCCATAGTCTTACTAAAACCCCTGACTTCTCCAGACTCCCTAAACTCGAAAGGTTGATTCTGAAAGATTGCATAAGATTGGTTGAAGTTCATGAATCCATTGGAGAACTGGAGCGATTGTTTTTTCTGAATCTAAGAGATTGCAAAAATCTTCAAAAGCTTCCAAAAAGCATTTGTCAGCTGAAGTCCCTTGAAAAACTCATTCTCTCTGGTTGCTCAAATCTCATTGAGTTGCCTATTGAACTCGGAAAGCTTGAATCCTTGACAGTGCTCCATGCAGACAAAGTCACTGTAAACCAATTGGTGCCTACCACTGGTGAGGTGAAATCATGGAAGGCTCGCTTCTGGTCTTGGGTATCCAAAAGAAATAGAAGCCCAGAGTCCATCGGATTTTCTTTGGCTTCTTTATCACACTCATTAGTGAAATTAAGCCTTGCAAACTGCAACCTTTCAAATGATGCTATTCCCATTGATCTTAGTAGCCTGTCTTTGTTGCAGTACTTGAATCTTAGTGAAAACCCAATTAATACCATACCGGAGAGCATCAAAGATCTTTGTATGCTCCAGGACCTTTGGGTAGATTCATGCACAGGCCTCCAATCACTTCCTGAACTTCCCTCGAGTTTAGTCAAGCTCAAGGCTGTACATTGCACATCTTTGAAAAGAATAACAAATCTACCAAACCTGTTGAAGTCGCTGTTTTTGGATGTGAGCGAGTGTAACAAGCTAGTTGAGGTCCAGGGATTGTTCAAGTTAGCACCTATTGGGGACTTTTTTCTGGAAATGATCAACGATTTGGGTTTGTTCAACACGGAATCGATTGGAAACAAAGAGGTGGAATTGTTCAACAATATGACAAAAACAAGAATCAGATGTACTGTGCAGGTGCTCTCTCTCTCTCTCTCTCTCTCTCGCACGCATTGTGTGTGTGCGCGCATGCACGTGGATGGATCTAGCATCCATGATTTTGATTTTAATACTGTCACTCTCTTTCGGCAGGGACTTTATGAGTTTGGGATATTCAGCACATCTCTCCCTGGGAATGAGATACCCGACAGGTTCAGCCATCGGGCTAAAGGAAACTTCATATCATTCAATGTGCCTTCAGAACCTAATCTCAAGATGCGAGGCTTCAGTATATGCTTCGTCTACTCACGTTCCAAGGATCGCACATACCGGTTTTGGGGTGATTCTTCATCCGGAAACTGGTATTCGTATTTCATCAAAATCAGCAATAAGACCAGGGGTCAGAAATGGATATATAGCCCCACTTTCCTTGGTATTCCAAGTGCTGGAGAAGATATGACATGGCTAAGCCATTGGAAGTTTGAGAATCAGCTGGCAGATGGCGATGAAGTGAGTGTATCGGTGGTTGGGTGGAGTCTTACTTTTCGCATTAAGGAATGTGGGATCAGCTTCGTGTACGAGGAGCAAAAACAGCAGAAGGGAACACCAACAAAGAGTGAAGAAGAAGTAGAAGAAGAACGAGTAATCAAACCCGTCGATGCCCGTCCTTTTCAAAACACGATTGATGGTCTTTTGTCTGTGTATCAGCTGAGGAGTGGTGAATATTTCCTCTCACACCCTGAGTACTTCATACTCGCGGAAGGTTCAAACAATATTGATCCAGTTAGGGCTGTTTTGTATGAAAACTTATTTCAAGACAATGTGCAAAGTACAGGTGCGCGTTATGTAGCTTTCTCATTTAATACTCGTGTATGGGAAAGAACAACAATAGCAAATATGAGGCTCCTAACATAAAAGAGTTGTTCATTTGGGATATGGGAAAAAAAATTCTTTCCTCTGCTTTATGTGATTCTTTTCTACATGTTGTTACAGGGTCTACATATGAGGGAGGCGAAGAAGTAGATGATGAGAGTGAAGATTATTTTGATGGTGACACTTATGACGACGTAGATGAGGAGGAGTTGATGACCATATTGGGTTGGAAGTAAGTAAGTATTACCATCGTAATGATCGATGTCCCAATGATAACATATTTTCAGTTCCAATGGATTTATAGTATAGAGATGTGTTTAATAAAATACTACACAATTTTTTGGGGCCCCTCTTTTTAGCAAATTTTCTGGAACCCAAGGCGAACGCCTTGCTCGTCTTTGCTCCGGACAGGTACTCTGTGTTACCCCAAACTTAATTTAAGATCTTTCTCATGTTTCTGTAAGCCACTTTGCACTATAAATATGCTGCCAAGCTCAAATTTAAGAACCAGGAGATCCGTTTTGCTTGCTGTTTGTAAATTGATGAGATATGCTTTGAGACGGACAGTGAATGATGTAACGAAAAGGTCTTTATGCTAGTAACATTTTAGTAAGAATGATGAGATATGCATTAATCCAATTCCTCTCATCGAGACGAACAATATGAGAGAAAAATTTGACTCAAATCTAGTACGAAATAAGAAAAAATAACCAGAAAGACCGCGCTAAAAAATCGCCAAAAAAGTTAGGCCGAAGGAGGCGTAATGACTAACGGTTCTCCAAAGATCCATAAGCAAGTGTCTGCAGGATAGTCAAAATTTGGGTAAGTGCAAATGTTATAAAAGTATGCCTTAATCGACTCCTGGAAACTTGAACACATAAAGCTCAACACTATAAAAAGTTGAGACTGGAAGCAACTTATGCTTTCTTTACACGTACGGAAGTACTAGTTTTTTGGAACAGAGAGTTCTCCTATACATATTATTATTAGTAATAAAAGCATGGGTTCCTAGGAAAGTCAGCGTCATGGGTTCCTAGCTAGGCCGGTCTGGTGAGGGATTCCCATGGGGGAGATCTCAAGGAAACTATTCTTATTTTGTCTCTTATTTCCTTGCACTTTCCATTTCTTTCCTTCTTGTTTTCATTTGCTTAGATCTGATAAATTCGATATTAACATGTTCTGTTTTTATTCTATTACCTCACACACAAACACACACACACACACTCTCTCTCTCTCTCTCTGAAGGATTTTCTCTAGTCAAACACCACTCCCCATCCCACTCTTTCCATCACCTGCTTTGATCCAAGAGCTTCAGAGAGAGATGGGAGATGCAGACTACTTACCAGGAAAACGGCTACACCAGCATTCCCATATGCCGTACAAGCTCAAACTGCTAGTCCTGGCCATAATATCCAACCTCCTGACCACTACCTACATGCTCAGTAATGGACCCAGCTCCTTCAACCTTCACCCAATCTCCAAATACACTCAACACCTCTCCATCCCTCTCAGCTGGAAGCCCTCCTCTGCTCTCCTGCATGAGCTCAACGCCACCCACCGCCAAGTCTCCGCCACTCACCGCCTACTCACCGCCACCTTCCGCCAACTCACCACCAACCAACGCCAACTCAAGGCCACCCACCGCAAACTCACTGCCAGTCGCTCCCAGATCGACAAGTTGACCAAGCAGCTGAAGCTCAACAATTTTATTGTGGGAGCACTCGTAAAGGATCTCCGCCGCCTCAAAAATCCTACTTCAGCCAACCAAATCATCAACGACCCCTCGATTCTTAACTACATTAACGGTCTTCCTAACGAAACAAAGCTCGCCATTGGGCCCCACAAACTCTCGCTCGGGCACTCGTCCCAAATGGGATCCGACCAGCTCTACCTTCCCATTGGAGGAGCTTGTTTGGAGTATAAAGACGAGTTAACTCAGTACATGACATATACAATCGGAGGTGAGTGCCCGGTTGATGACGTGTTCGCCCAACGACTCATGCTTAAGGGGTGCGAGCCACTCCCCAGGCGTCGGTGCCACCCAAAGGCGCCAGCCAGATATATCAATCCCACACCGTTGCCGGGCAGCCTCTGGGCAACCCCACCCGACACGAGCATTGTGTGGGACCCATACACTTGTAAAAACTACCAGTGCCTCATTGACAGGGAAAAAACACAAGGGTTCTCTGATTGCAAGGACTGTTTCGACTTACAGGGGAGAGAGAAGAGCCGGTGGCTCTTTGACGGAGGCCTCGACTACGGGATCGATCAAGTACTGAGCACGAAACCCCACGGCCAGATCCGCATCGGGCTCGACATAGGCGGAGGGTCCGGCACGTTTGCTGCCCGAATGAAGGAAAGGGATGTGACCGTCATAACCACTTCGATGAATTTCGATGGGCCGTCCAACAGCTTCATTTCGTCGCGTGGGCTGTTGTCCATGCATCTGAGCATCTCTCAGCGGCTCCCCTTTTTCGAGAACACGTTAGACATAGTGCACTCGATGCACGTCCTGAGCAACTGGATACCAGATGCGATGCTCGAGTTCACCCTGTATGATATATACAGGGTTTTGAGGCCTGGGGGATTGCTGTGGCTTGACCATTTCTTCTGCTTGGGGCACCAGCTGAATGCGACGTACATTCCGATGCTGGATGGAGTTGGGTTCAAGAGACTCAGGTGGAATGTTGGTTTGAAGCTTGATCGCCGGGTGGATGAGAATGAGTGGTACTTCTCGGCCCTGTTGGAGAAACCGATGAGTTAGTAACTATACTAAAAATGGCTTCTGTGTTAGAGATAGGACAGATTTGTGACTACAAAAGCATATTCTATCTGGAAATCCATTGAATGGTTCAACAGGAATTTGGTTTAGATCCCCCTGGCATGATTACTGAATTGACTTGAGTTACGACGATAAATCAAGGAGTTTTATGAGCTTGCGATGACTGATTGTTTTTCGTTGATGAACTGTGCCATTCTACTAATCGAAACGAATCATGGGAGTGCCTTACGGTTCCAAAAATTTAAAATCAACGAATGCAATAGTTACTATGTAGAGCCGATTGTCCATTTGCGGAGATCAAATTGTAACAAAATTACGAAGTGATATGTCCATAGTTTCATCTTTCCGTTACAAGAACGTTTTCCCTGACATGAAGGCAAACAAAAAAAAACAGGAGAGCCATGCCAACATCTACGGCTATGGATATGGATAGGGTATAATGCTGGATTGGAAACAATATAACTATAGGAGACTCGGGAGTTGAAAGTTGCCTTAATCGTTTTTCCATCTCCACAGGTAACAACCAAAAGTTCATTACGCGAAATTGCAAAGGCCAGATCATTTACGCTGCGAATGTGAGACTCAATCTGAAGATTTAGAATCTGCCATTAAGAAACAAAATAATAACATGTCAATGAGTCTCTGTTAGTCGAAACGAATATGAGACTAGTGCTAGCGTTGAAGGGATGCCGCCATCAAGCTAGTTGTTTTCAAAATTCTGTTTAATCAAACAAAAATGATATCAAGATGCCAAAATTGAGTAATGCAGGTTGAGAATTATCAGATGTAGAATTAAACTAAGCCCAATATTTCTCATTAGAATCAGCATCTGGTCTAGCATAGCATCCGCATACAATGTGTCTTCCTCGCGCACTCTTGATACGCCTTATTAGGGAGAGGAAAAACCAGAGTTACATAAAGTTTGGGATGCTATCAAGGGATGTGCTCCCACGAAATGAGCTCTCAATGAGTTTTCTTCGAGCTGTTGAGAGCTTCTTTTTTGTTTTGAAAAAAAAAAAGAGCTCTTAACAACTCGGAGAAAACTCATTGTTAAATACGCACACAATCACGTTCACTATACATTTTCTCTGCATATAATTGTTTCCAAAATGACCGTAAAAATATCAATACGTAAATAAAAATCTAATACGGGACTGTTAACTTTTGATATAAACACAGTCTCACAAAGTCACAAAGAGAACTCATGCTTTGGGATTCCAACGATATCAACTTGCGAAAGAAATGCAAAACTAACAAATCAAACAAGGCAAAATTTATCAGCAACAACTTGAGGGCCCAACAAATCAAAATCAAGATCGAAACTTGGTAGCGGCTCCCACTGCAATATGGAAACTAGTTCTTCAAGATCCGCATCCATGTCCGAAAGCCTTTGTGAGTAATTTCCCTGCCCCTCCACTTCCAAAACTTCTTCTGAGAAAGGTGTTGGGGCAAGCCCGGATAGGGTATGAGGGTCCGAGGCATTAAAATCAAGACCGAAACTTGGTAGTTGCTTCGACTCCAATATAGGAACTCGTTCTTCAAGATCCGCATCCAGGTCAAGAAGCATTTGTGAATAGTTTCCTTGCTTCTCCGCTTCCGAAAATTCTTCTGAGAAGGGTGTCGCCGGAAGCCAAGATAGGGATTGAGGCACCGACGCATCAAAATCAAGACCGAAACTTCGTAGCTGCTCCAACGTAGGAACTTGTTCTTCAAGATCTGTGTCCATGTCTGCCGAAAGCATCCGCGAATGATTTCCTTCCTTCTCCGCTTCCGAAAGTTCTCGCGAGTAAGGAACAGTTTCTGTTTCCGGTGCTTCCATCTTCTGTTCTTGCTCAAACTCTATCCTAGCGCGCTTTGCAGGTTTCCGGACCGTAACATCAACATCACTAGCAACAGCAGCCTCAACATTCTCTGCTCTCCCCGTAGATTTCTTGGTGCAGTTTACGTTCCTCGGAAATATCTTGGTGTCTTTTGAGTCGTATCTTCTTTTTATCCTACAAAGAACATATTCTCCTTTAGGCGATTGTTCGAACTCATGCATGATCCAACGGCCTTTTTCCATCGCTCCTGATTCGTCCGTGGTCCGAAAACACAGCGTCCTCTTGTACCCTATCAGTTCAGGATCGGTCTGTTCGTCGTATATTGGTTCAGGATCGGTCTGTTGGTCGTATATTGGTTCAGGACCGGTCTCTCCGTGCCACAAGCCACAGCCGGCCGTTCTAGCTATCCGTTTGTCGCTGCCTCCGGCCTTGATCAACTTGGTGAGAACGTAGACGCTGCCTTCTTCCCAGGGGTCGTTCTTGGTGAAAATCTGCGCGTGGGCTTTGTTTCCGGTTCCGTAAATCTCGCGCTCGAAAACGACGTCGCAAGGCAGGGCTTTACCCTTGGACTTGCTCCCAAGATAGTCGATAACAAGTTCTTGGTCTGTAGGCCTAAACTTATAACCCACTGGTAAGCTCATGTCTTGTTCTCGATCTCTCACCACTCTACTCTCTCTCTCTCTCTAATCTTTGGCAATACTCTCTCTCTCTGTGATCTCACGTTGTTAGTCCAGGTAATGTGATGAGATATATATAGGACAATAGAAAGTCGGCTATGTATGTACTTACTAGGAGGAATTTTTCAGTGCCAAGTAGGTATTTTCCACGTGGCATCCGTTCGGCAAATCCGAGTCGTCCGATACATTTTTGGACGGTTCGGATTAAAACCCTCTCTCTCCTCTCCCCCAAACACTTTCTCTCTCCTTTTCTCTCTCCAAATCTGAGCCGTTCAGAAATGAAATGGACGGCTCGGATGGCCGAGCAGGCTCCACGTGGTACCCGCTCGGCACTGAAATTTTTTCCACTTACTAGAGGAGTAGTGTACTATCTCCGTTTGCTGTTACTTGTCCACTGTGAAAAGAATTGTTATTTTTTTTGAAAAACAAATACGCCCTGTATCATTTTTTTGAATTTCTTCGCACCAATATAAAGTGCTTGATTCGTTCTTTAATTTGGTGTAAAAAAATTCTTAAAATCATGCAAGACAGTATTTTATTTTTTGATCCAAAAATTTGTTGACTTTTTGTAGAGTAAAAGTAATTTGGGACGGTTGAGTAGTACAAAGTATGTAGATTTCCTAAAGGAAACAAAAACGCTAAGAGTTGGAACGAATCAGTCGGTGGTGTTGGGCTAAATTGTGGAGTAATTATTCAGTGGTCACAAAACTTTTATCCGCCACACGTTTCTGTAGAGTCAATATACTTTTTACTGAGCCCCACGAACACGTGTGGCAAATAAATATGTTGAGACACTATGTGACGATGTCTCAACAACGAGGAATTTTTTGGTGCAAGGTGGGTATATCTCACGTGTTACCTGCTCGGAATATTCGGGCCGTCCAATACACTTTTGGACGGCTCGGATTGAAACCCCCTCTCTCCTCTCACACCAATACTTTCTCTCTCCTTTTTCTCTCTCCAAATTCGAATCGTCCAAAAACGTAATAAACGGCTCAGATGCGCAGAGTGGGCACCACGTGGTACCCACCCGGCATTGAAATTTTTTCCCTCTAATTAATTTTTCTAGATTTTTTGACGGTGGGGGAAATCACTAATTAAGGGTGTATTCCGTAATTCTCTCTCGTTCCTAGACTTCTACACCAAATAGGACGTGCCAATTAGTTTTAGGGGGAAAAAGTTTTGTAAATTTTTTCCTCATTAATCAGATCAAAATTTTAATTTATTTTGTGAATTTGACCTCACAATTCTAATGAAATCTCCCCGCGTATGATGCAACCCCCATTCAAATCACAACTTTTTCCTCCTTTTGAGAGTAGAATTTGATAACCTTTTTTGTGGTACTTCGGAATATGTAGTGTAGCAGGCCGAACCTGACGATTTGAACCCGTTGGGGTCGAAAGGTGTAGCCGTGTTTAAGCCCATGTTCGGCTCTAATCGAGGCTTAGCAGTGAACGACAATGCACTCACTTAACGACCAGCTCTAGGAGAGAGCCTTCAGGCTTGGCTACTCTCAAGACAAACAACTCTGTCAGTCGTCTCTCTCTGCAATTCACTTACCCTCAAGCTCGGCTTGAGGGTGAGGCTTGGCCAATCATGATGCCGCGTGCCTCCTCACTCGTTAAAGCGGTTACGTCAAGAGATAATGATGGGCGCATATGGGGGTGTCAACTCACATCAAAACGGTTACCAGATCTTATCAGTGACATCACAATGATGTCAGCAGACCCGTGCAAGGCACATGCCCGTACTTGGAGAGCAAGTCAAGTAGAATCTATAAATACCAAAGGATGACAACCCTAAGAGGTACGTGTTTCTACACACTTAAACCCTAGTCTCTTGCTTTACTCTCTGCACATCCTCATCCTCTCGCTGGAGGGCCTTGCCGAGTAACCCGGCCAGGTCTTAGTCGTGCGTTCACTGTGCAGGTTAGGGCGAGAAGGCTAGATAACCCTTGAATCAACGGAGGAGGAAATCGAATCAATGATCGATGGGCCACACATGTAGAATTTGATAACTACCAATTAATAAGTGTGAATAATGTCATTCAATGGTAAAAAATTTAAATTTTCAATATACATTTTGAACTTGGGAATAGCCTAGTGGTCAAAAAACCCATATTGTAACACTCTTTGCAAATCAATCGCTGTCAACCATTTAGGAAAATAGAAATTGACCTCACAATTCTTTTATGAAATTACCCCACGTATGAAGCAATACCATTGAAATTATGATTTTCCCTCCTTTTAACATTATAATTTATTAATCATAGCATCAATAAGTGTGGATAATATACGTTTAATGTTAAATAATAGATTTTCAATATACATTTTGAACTTACAAATATACGTTTATAAATTTATGTGCATATTTAATGAATATTGAAACACTTTTCGCAAACTTTTTGCCAATCAATGGCTGCCGCAAGTGCTGTCAATCACTAATAACTTTTTTCAATTTTTAGTTAGCAAGTACGACGAAGATGAAAGTTTGTTTTGTGTTATATTGAGCTAACTGTCTGAGATTTCTTTTTTAACGGCAAAATAAAATTTTATTAATCTTTGAAATTGTTATAGAGATTAAAAGGAATAAAGATTTGACGGTATCATATCCCTAAACAAAGTTAAGAACAATCCTAACCGTCTCAAATTTCAGGCTCTATTAAACAAAAAAGTAGGGTTGGAGGACGTAAAGGGGAGTGAAACACTCCATGGATTACACGATTAAAAAAAATCATTGCAAAAACAAGACAAAAAAAATAAAAAAATTGTTTTTGGAAGCTAAAAAATTACTACTCCAATGTAGTGATTATGTTCCATTAAAAATTTATAATAGTTTCAGAATGACAATTCAAGAAGATGGGACGGATGTAATAGTAGTAGTACATCTCCACTTTGTACATGAAGTAACTTCATGTAGCTAGAAAGTGGAGCGCCTGCGTGCGCGAAAATTAATTTTCTTCCATTTAATGATACGACTATACTCTTTCGTAAATATTCTATTCTTCGTTTGATTAGTGGTGTTAACGATAAACGTGATATTCTTTTAAAGTAGTTATTTATGACAAACATTTTACTATTCTCTTTTCAAAACTAGTTATTCGCGACAAACATATTAATTTTCTGGTTTGATTGAAATTAATTTTAGCTTCCAAAATCCCAAAGTGTTCGTATGGCTGGCTCTACCGTAGTGCAATGGCAAAACTTCATAGACTAATCTCAATTGATGAGCTGAAAATCCAAATGGCAGGAATGGGAGTTCATAATGTTCTGGTTCGAGCAATGGGTGGAAGATCCGTGATCTTAACTTGCAATAATAAAGAGGAGTTGGAGAATATTCTCGAAGTGAATTGCTTACAAAGGTGGTTCTCCGAAATCAAATCATGGGAGGGACAAGCAGCTTGCATCGAAAGATTTGTTTGGCTATGCTGTTATGAAATTCCTCTCAATGCCTGGAGCAACACCTCGTTTAAAGCGCACTATTGGTGAATTGTTGGGTACCTTCATCTCCACAGATGAACCAACACTAAGGCTTCTTCTTTTGCAGTAGCCAAAGTATTGGGTGCCACAAATGTGTTTGAAGAGATTGATGAGTAGATTAACATTGAGATTGAAGGGAAGAGCTATAGAGTCAAAGTGATGTAAGATCCATGTGATCAACCGTTGGAAGCAGAGAAACAAATTCCCCGATCCAGCATAGATTCTTCTCAACAACAAGATGTGGATGTTTCAAAAGATGACGAATTCGGAGATCTCGAAAAAGATGGCACTCTTGTAAGTGGAGGGTCTGAATCTGAATTAAGGTTGTATGGGGATAATCTTGTTGGGGTCAATTTGGTTGTGGCCGATTCTGAATCTTCGAAGTCCTCTTTGGGGAGTGAGGAGGGCGTAATTGGTGCATAGGGTGCAGTCCCAATCTTGGATGATGTTGGAACAATGGTTGAAATCGGGATTACTCATGATTCTCAAAACTCCTTAAGAGCTTCTCAAGTGGAGGGAATTAATCTACTTGTTGATTTGAATCAAAAGGAAGGTAGTTCTCATTGTATCACTCAGTCTTTTGAGGAGTATCGCCAAAGAAGAGAGGCCTCTCACAGTGAGGATTATGTTATTTCTAGTGAAGGAGTAGAAGCAGGTGAAGGGCTACCTAGGCAAAAATCTAATGTTGAGAGTAACATTCCGGGCATTAGATCATCCTCTGATGCTATCCTCAAAATGAGAAGGGGAGTGAGAAGATCGGAGAGGAAAATTAAAAAGAAAAAGCATCTTGCAGAGATTGAAGCCAAGTTCGATAAATTGAAGCATAAAAATAAGAAGAGCTCTTATTCCTCAGTGTTCTTTAAGGAAGTTCGCAAGATGTTGGATGTTGGTAAGATTTTGGGTATTAAACTTAAAGGACGGAGAAATTATAATCTGAAGAGATTTGTTGAAATGCAAGAGGAAGAATTAAAAGAAAGGATCCATGCTTTAGATGATTTTGAGGAAGAGGACATCTCGGAGGACGATGTGGGTTTCGAGGAGGATGCCGGGAATTGTAAAAAAGAATATAACGGAATTCTAAAAATCAAGATAAATCCATTGGAAAAAAAAAAAACTTGAGGCAAAGCTATATAACTAAGAGATGCTTTTTCAAATTTCAATAATATTATCTGTAATATATTTTAAAATGAAAATTTTAAATTTCCTCAATATATTTTGATTATTCAATCAAGCAAAAATAATTAAGTTGGGAAAGAATTTAGGAATGAGTTTGTCTTTGCAAAATAAAAATTTTAAAACAGTCCCCTTAGTTTGTATTTTGTCTCAATTCTGTCCCTCTAGGAGCGAAATATCAATTTCGCCCTTGAGTTCCGCTAGTTCTAATAACAACGTTAGTGAGAGGTGACCAAATTGAGAAAAAAAATATAAATTATATGATTAAAAATGGCACAATTAATACTAGAGGAACGAAATCAAAATTTCATGCAAACTAGAGGGACTATTTTAAAAATCAACCCTAAAAAATAAGCTGGTTTCTGGATGTATGATATGTCCATAATTTCATCTTTCCATCAGGGAAAGTTGAAAAAAGAAACTAAAAATTGAGAATTACATTCGCCTAAAATCAGGCATAAAATAAGGGAAAATGACGGTCTAGGATGTGTTTTGATAATTAATACCCACCAAGGACAAGCTAAGAACATTTGTTAATGCTGAAAATGTCCTTGACGGGTATTAATTATCAAATACGTCCTTAGACGTCATTTTCCCATAAAATAAAGAGCTAATTTTGATCCTTGCAAGAATATTTCTTGATTGAGAAGGATGGATTCTAAAGACAAAGTGGTTAGGGACTTTCTCATTGTTGAGTTCACATAATAATAAAACTTCGCAGTAAGTGAGATCAGTCGTGAGTGAAACCATTAGAATCTAAATATATCCACGGACAAGTTTCTCATGACCCGAAGTGATTTATTTTGCAACTCCCTCGATATGGGAAGTCACAACCAGTATCTGTACGTTGTTTTCGTCCACCCAACAGCCTTATTTCATTCATCACATCGCCATCGGACATTATTTTATCGACGACAGCACAAATAGCAAAATCCAATTGGCATAAACCACCGTGAGAGAAATAAATGACAGAGTGACTCCTTCATATTCCGTTGGTATATAGCGATTGTGTGCTACATACGGTGCAAAAGAAGCAAACCAATAGGCAAATAGAAGCAGCAGACGGTCAATATATAGGCAAATAGAAGAAGCAAACCATTAGGAAAAATATAAAAGCAGGTCTACACTCCAAAGCACAGAACAATGATAAAAACATTCCATACCTAAACAATCATATGTGCGATTTTGTTTTCGATTATTACTTATAAATGAATGATGAATGACCTACTAGTAAACTAGTAACATCTACAGCTCATATTTCTTTCGTTTTTCATTCCCCTCCAACAATAAACAACGCACATTTTACTCTCTTGCTCTTGCTCTTACAAGATCTAATATTCCTCGTTCAACGCATCCAACGCATCAGAATCAAGACCGAAACTTGGTAGCTGCTCCAACTCCTCCATAGGAACTAGTTCTTCAGTATCCGCATCAATGTCTGAAAAAAATTTACACTTTTACCCAAGTATTTTGATAAATAACCACTTTTTAGCAGAAAAAGTGAAATAAGTTGAATTATTTTGAGAAATAAGTGGTTATCTCCCAAAATATTTGGGTAAAAGTAAATTTTTTTACTTTTCCGGTTACTCTCGCGGAGACGAATTAATAATCCACAAAATTTGGCCCAAAACTAAAAAATGCAAAAAAAAATTCAAATAATAACAAACCAACTCATTTTAATTTTAAAAAAATGCAGCCTAATTAAGAGTTTGGTGTATTCCCTAATTTTCTCTTGTCCCTAGACTTCTGCACCCAAGAGGACGTGCCAATTAGTTTTTGGGGAAAAAGGTTTCGTAAATTTATTCCTCATTAATCAGATCAACTGATTTATTATGTGACTTTTTTTTTTTTGATCCTAATGAAATTGTCCCACGTATGATGCAACCCCATTTAAATCATAACGTAGTCCTTAGGCTAGCTTGCGTGCATCACGGGACAATAGAATTTGATAACCACCAATTATTAAATGTGGATAATATACGTTCAATGGTAAAAAATTTAAATTTCCAATACACTACGCCAAATTTTTGCATCAGCGGCATTAAAAATCCGCCGGTAATAATCCCAAAACCCCGCTGGTAAAAGTAAATTTCTGCCGACAAAACAATTGTCAAAAATACAAAAACCGGTAAAGGTTTCTGGCTATTAACGACGGTTTTACTACTGCCGCTATAAGTTCTTGAAAAAACCAGGAGAGCCATGCCAACATCTACATTTATGGATCGATACGGTTAGTGTATTTATGCTGGACTGGAAACAATATAAACTATAGAAGACTCGCTGATAAAAAAAAAACTATAGAAGACTCGGGAGTTGAAAGTCACCTTAATCGTGTTTTTCCATCTCCACGGGTCAACCAGAAGTTTATTACGCAGCATTGCAAAGGCCAAGATCATTTATGCTACCAATGTGAGACTCAATCTGAAGATAAAGAATCTACGTACCCTTTAGAAACAAAATAACATGTCAATGAGTCTCTGTTGGTCGAAACGAATATGAGAGCCTGGACCTACCTCTAAATTCCTCTGAATATTCGCTTTGCCGTGATAAGAAATGTAAGTGCAAGATATGCATATGCAGCACTAGATGCTTCGTTACCAAGAAATATACTCCCTCCGTTCCAATTTGTTTGTCCATTTTGACTTTTTAATGTCCCAAAATGTTTGTCCATTTGACTTTTTAATGGACTAAATATCCTTTTTGCCCTTGCTTTTTTCAAATAAAGTAACTTTTTACAAAAGTTAAAAGGGTAAATGTTAGAAACTTAAATGTTTATAGATGTAATCATTATGTTCCCTAAAAAAGTTGAGTTCTTAAAAATAGACAAACAAATTGGAACGGAGGGAGTACTTGTTATCTTAATCAACTGCATATCTAAACAATCATATCTACGATTCTGTGCATTTTCGATCGATTCCTTATAAATGAATGACGAATGGGCTCGATCAATGACCTACTAGTAAACTAACATCTACTGCTCATATTTCTTTTGTTTTTCATTCCCCTCCAACAACAAACAACGCACATTTTACTCTCTTGCTCTTACAAGCTCCATTCCTCGTGCAACGCATCAAAATCAAGACCAAAACTTGGTAGCTGCTCCAAGTACTCCAATATAGGAACTAGTTCTTCAGTTTCCGCATCAAGCATCTGCGAATAATTTCCTTGCTCCTCGATCTGCTTCAGAAAATTCTTCATATAAAGGTGTTGGCACTGTCAGGGGTGTTAGAAAGAGTAATTTGTAATCTTCTAGAATAATGTAGAATAAGTATTTAAATATCTAAGATTAAAATAATAGAAGTGTGTAGAAGCTATTTGT
>JAOTQK010000003.1:13333632-13359788 GCA_025642025.1 Rhododendron ferrugineum
ATTCTGACAGGAACAGGATACATGTTAATTAGAAAAGAGTTCGAAATCAGTCTAGAAATATTGTTCTAGCAGCTGGTTGTTTTCTTAATAGTTTCCCTTTCCATGTGTTTGTAAGAAACATGAAATTCTTACTCTGCTCTTTTGTTTTTTGTTTTGTTGATCAAAATCTGTAGGCATGAATCGAAGTTCATCCAGGAAATTATCAAAGAGATCTCGAACAAACTGAATCGTAGGGTCTTGGGTGTTACCCAATACCAGATTGGAATTGATTCTCGAGTTGGGAGCATAAATTATTGGTTACAAGATGGGGCAACTGATGTTGGCATTGGGGTGATAGCTGGGATTGGAGGAATAGGGAAGACAACCATTGCCAAAACTGTCTATAACTCAAATTTTGACAGGTTTGAATGCAGTAGCTTTCTTTTAGATATTAGAGAGACTTCTAAACAGCCCAATGGTTTGGTATGTTTACAAGAACAACTACTTTCAGATATTCGGGGGTGTGGAAAACTAAAAATTGGCAGTGTTGATGAAGGAATGATTAAGATTAAAAATGCAGTAAGTTACAGAAGGGTTCTCGTTGTTCTTGACGATGTGGATCAACTGGATCAATTGAATGCAGTACTTGGAATGCGAGACTGGTTTTGTCCAGGAAGTAAGGTTATTATAACAACGCGTTATGAGAAACTGCTGAAACCATATAAAGTTGACGAGACCTTTAAGGTTAAGGAATTGGATTATAATGAGTCACTGCAGCTTTTCAGTTGGCATGCCTTTGGACAAGCACATCCTATTGAAGGTTTCATGGAGTACTCAAAAAGTGTACTCCAACAGTGCAAAGGACTCCCTCTGGCTCTTAAACTGTTGGGTTCTTCTCTCCGTGATAGAAGTGCAGAGGAATGGGAGACTTCATTGGAAGAAATGGAATCATTCACTGGAAATCAGATCCTACAAACACTGGCAATTAGCTTTATGTCCTTACAAGATGATCACGACAGGAAATTATTCCTCCACATTGCTTCATTTTTTGTTGGGAAGGACAAGGAATATGTGGTCAAAATACTGGATGAATGTAATTTCTATACGACAGTTGGAATTGAAAACCTTGTTGATAGAGGGCTCATAACAATTGGAGAAGGGAATAAGTTGATTATGGATCAACTGCTCCGCGACATGGCTAGAAGAATTGTACACCAAGAGTCACCCAATGAGCCTGGGAGACGTAGCATAGTGTGGGATCATGAGGATTCTTTCCATGTATTGAGTAACAAAACTGTAAGAAAGATCCTTCCTATTGCACCCTCAAAAAAAGAGATAAAAGAAACACTAGCTTCCTTATTTGTGTGTATGTGCTTCTGTAATTATGTTTGCATGCTTTTTACCTGACAATTCTTTATGCGCTACTAGGGTACAGAAAGGGTTCAAGGCCTCATCTTCAATATGCGTATATTGAGGAAAGCTAAATCTTCCATGTCAGCTACCAATGTTAGTCATACAAAACGAGAACACCCGATACATGATAGTCCAGACTGGTCGTGGAAACGGCGTCGTCTTAGCTTGTTCTCCTGGCAACGTCTATCCACTGCATTTCCAAAAGTTTTTCCCTCGGCAAAGGACATAAACTTCAGAACTGATACTTTTTCAATGATGCCCAAACTAAGACTGCTCCAGCTTAATTATGTGCAGCTTGGTGGAAGCTATAAAAGGTTCCCAAGGAAGTTAGGATTGTTGTGCTGGTATGGGTTCCCTTTAAAATCTATTCCTGATGATTTCCCATTGGAGAACCTGGTATCTCTTGATTTTCGCCATAGCAATTTGGAACAACTTTGGAAGGGAACAAAAGTACGGTTAATCACCTTCCCCTGTCTTCATTTGTTGTTTTATTTTGTCATACGAGGCATGAACAGATTTGAGATGAGTTTGTAAGAACTCATTATCCTCTCTTTCTTCTTCCTTCCCTCTTGCAGTTCCTCAGAGTGTTGAAATTTCTGAATCTCAGTTACTGCCATAGCCTTGTCAGTACTCCTGACTTCTCAGGACTTCCTTGCCTTGAGAGACTATGGCTCAAGGATTGCACAAGTTTGATTAAGGTACATGAATCAGTTGGGGACCTTGAGAAACTTGTTCTTTTGCATCTAAAAGGCTGTAATAATCTTAGGAAGCTTCCTAGAAAAATTGGGCAGCTAAAATCGCTTGAGAAACTGATTCTGTCGGGTTGCTCAAAGCTTGAAATGAATCCCATGGAGCTTGAGAAATTAAAGCCTCTGACAATACTACATGCTTATAGAACAGCTATAACTCAATTATGCTTTACCAGTAGAAAGAGTGATCCATGGCCTAAAATTCTCTGGTCTTGGGTATCAAAACCAAGCAAAGAAATGGGCCACACATTGGCCTTTTTGCCATGCACTTTACAAAAATTATGTCTGAGGAACTGTCATCTATCGGATGATACTATTCCAAGGGACCTTAGTGGCTTATCTTTGTTGTTGGAATTGGATCTAAGCCAGAATCCAATTTCTAGCTTACCAGAAAGCATCAAAGGCCTAACTATGCTCAAGTCCCTTCGGTTAGACGCATGCACAGGGCTCCAGTCACTTCCAGAGCTTCCATCAAGTTTAAAGGAACTCATAGCAAGAGATTGCAAGTCGCTCGAAAGAATGAAAATGCCTCCAAGCCTTTTCAAATCAATAGAGGTCATGCAAGTAACTGGTTGCGACAAACTGGGTAAGGTTGAGGGATTGTTCCAGTTAGAAGCCATAAAAAGCTTCCATCCAGATATCATCAACACTTTGGGCTTTCTTGATTTGGAATCCAAGGGGAAAATGGAGGTGGAATTGTGCAATAACTTGACACTTACTAGAAAGAGAGGTCATCTCCAGGTGCTCTATCTGTATCTCTATCTCAGTCTTCGTTTTTCTCTATGTAAGTGTATCTGCACCTATATTTCATACTTATGTTTTCATGGCACAGGGGTTCTATGAATTTGGTATATTCAGCATTTTCCTTCCTGGCAGCAAGATTCCCGCATCGTTCAGCAATAAGAGTTTGGGTTCCTCAATATCTTTCATTGTGCCGTTTTTTCCTAATGTCAACATACGGGGCTTGAATGTATGTGTCGTTTATGTGTGTTCCAACTCTCACAAAGATGGGAACTTGCATGATTTCCATGTTAAATTTATAAATAAGACCAAGGGTCTTGAATGGACCTATGGCCCAACGATCCATGGAAACGAAGAAATGATATGGTTAAGCCATTGGAATGTGAGGAATCAGCTGCAAGCTGGTGATGAATTAAATGTTTCCATGGTTTTGGGGGTTGGTTTCAAGGTAAAAGAATGTGGGGCCAACTTCGTGTATGAGCAAGAAGAGAAGTGCCCCCGGTCAAATAGTGGTGGATGCACCCAGTCTATTAGTGGACAAGGAGTAATCCAACACCATGACTTGACTTCTCATCAGAGTGTCATTGGTGGAGATTTGTCAGCATACGAGAGGAGTCAAGGCGTGTATCTCCTCTGCCATTATGGTCAATCTTCTAAGTTCTAACTAAGATCCTCTTCAAAAGCATTCAAGTAACACTGGGATGTCACAACTGTCTATAAGCTTGCAACTGGGGCACGAAAGTAGCTACAGTCTACAGGTATGTATAGCTTTCTTTGCAATGCAAGTATTAAAAAGAAGTTGCTTGAAGGTAAAATCAGCACCATAGTCCTCTCAAAGAACAAGACATGGAATCTGCTTTTCAAGTTGATATTGCTATATTTGAGAAGAAAACTGATTTGAACATTATCTTTCCGTCTTCAGACAAATAGGGGACACACACACAGATGCACACGCCTATATTTTTAAATACGTATGTGTAGATGTGTGTGGGAGTGTGTCTGTATATGTCTTTGTATATGCAGATAATATCTGTAATAGTAGTAAATGTTTCAATGTTTTCATGGTACAGGAGTTGTATGAATTTGCTATATTGAGCACTTCTCTTTCTGGGACTGACGGAGGAAGGGGGCCTTGGGAGCCCTTATGCGGACGATAAAGGAGTTATTACTTATTACTGTCAGTCTAGCATCACTGGTATTGATTACGGAAACGGGGTAAGTATTTAAGAAAGCAATTCTTTACAACTTCAAAAATAAACTTTTTAGAAATAAAAATAACGAGTCATTACGAGCTATGTGATGTGGACTTGGGTGCGGATATGTGTCAAAGTGTATAGTTCCTATGTCATGGATGGGGGTAGATTGCAAAATACCCGAATTCCTTATTTATTTCAATGGTAACTTGTGTTCACAAGGTGCCATAGACCATGTCATGCAGAATATGGTTTGCCAAATTTCTTTCCTAGGTAAATGTCCAACGAACAATGTTGGCAATATTCGATCTCCTACCTAAGTTTGAGTGACCGATATGTGCACTTCATACTTTTGTGAAGAGTCCTTTTTATATAGATCATTACCAATTCCTTGTCCATTGTGGGTCAGATTTTTCAGGGGGGGAATGGTGATACAGGTTTGCCGGGTTGATTTTGTGATCCTTTATATTGGAAGGTTCAGTGGCATTTCAAATATCCCAGAATTTCCTCCTGCTAAGGGCCCTGAAACCTTCCATGGCATGGTTGTACACTCCATGGAGTATGCAGACATGGATTTTGCAGCAGCTCAAGTGTTGGTGAGAGCGGATCAAAAAAAGTGTTGGTGAGAGGAAAGCGAGTCACTGTTGTCAGGTTCCAGAAACACGCAATGGACATTGCAATGGAATGCTCAACAGAAAATGGTAAGAACACGTAGCGAACTAATTTGGAAATCTACTCATTTAGCTCACTCATTAAAAGTTATACCTACACATCAAGCTAGGTCATTTTGCTGCGGCGTTTTGGTTTGCGACAAGTAAATTGACTTGTATCTGATCGTTTAGTTTGATGCCAGGATAGCACCATTTTACTTGCAATGTTTTTGTGCGCTCGCAGGGGTGGAAAATCCATGTACTATATATCATACAGGAATGAACACTGGAACATTTTGAATTACCTTCCTTGGGGAGTTCCTATTGCAGATTTTTACTTCTCAGAGCTGCTGGTTCATAAGCCTGGTGAAGGATTTTTCCTTGGTCTCCTGGCAGCACTTCTTTCACCTCTGGTAATCTCTCCTCTTCAATTGCATTTCCCAGATAAGTTATTATGTGTAAAAGATGATTTACTTGCCAATATGTGTCAGAGATGGGGATTTTCCAAATTAGTTGGAAGTCTCATAAATCGGAAGCATCATCTTTCGAAGTTGGGAATGCTGCCCAAGCACAGTTTCTTGAAAGAAACCGGTTCTTGTTTGGTCTCAATCATGCCTGAGGGGTTTTACGAAGCGGTTGATAAAGGTAGCATCAAATTCAAGAAAGCTCCGAGTTTTGGGTTTTGCAAGGAAGGCATCTTGATTGTGGTGAGGCTGGACCTCCAAAGACTGATATGGTCGTATTTGCTACTGGGTTGAGGGGAATTTAAAAGCTTAAAGACATTGTTGTGTCCACAACCTTTCAAGACTGCATGTTCGGGTCGCTGGATAAGAGAGTGCAACTCTATAGGTTTACATCTTTACTACATACAACAGTCTATACAGCACTCCACATATTTATGCGCTTATTGGGTTTTTATGTATCCGGCCTATCTCCGACTCTGTACTAAAGAGAGTCAGTCTCGTGCACTGTTGGTATCACAATTTTATTGAGTTTATGCATGTACTGGTTGGTTGTTATAACACATACATGTTGGTATCCCCATTTTAAGAAAGCAAAATTTTGCTTTTTGTAAAGGAAAATGCCCACAGAAATAGTCCACCAGTTACCGAGTTCGTAGATATTGATTGGGTGTTTGTATGAGGGGTCCAAACCAACTTCCAATTAAAAGCTGCCACATCAGCACTTTTAGACCGAATTTCGATATTAGTAGTATTGCTCAAATATAAATTTCTTTCTTCTAACAGGGAATGCATTCATCCTTTAATTCCAAAACTAGCGATAATCGGATTCTCAGAGAGCATTTCAAGTCTTCACAATTCGGAGGTGAGGTGCCGATGGCTAGCAGAGCTTCTGGACGGCACATTCAAGCTACCCGGAACTAAAGAGATGGAGAAAGACATTGCAAAAGGGGACAAGTTCATGAAGCGATACTCTCACCAATACTACCGGAGATCTTGCATTGGCGCTCTTCATATATGGTACAACCAACTCCGCAAGTACATGGGATGGAAACCTAAACGAAAGAAGGGATTCATTGCTGAGTTGTTTGAGCCATATATATATATCCCCCTGGATTATGCTCAACCTTGAACCTCAAGCTGGGCGAGACACTCGGATATCAAATCCATCCTAAAGAGCTGCCTGGCCAACTTTTTTTCTCCCAAACTTGCAATGCCATAATCATGATACAGTATTTTCCTTAAAATTCCTCTCATAATCACTTTTCCTTTAGGTTCCGTTTGGAACTCGTGGAAAGAAAAAGAAAAGAAGATACTAATATTGTTAAGAAAGAAAGTGTGAGAAAATTTTGTTGTGCTCAAAATTTCGGTTTTTTTTTTTTCGCACTTTCTTTTCAAATTAAACGAGGAGAACTGTCTTTTCTTTTCCCTAAGCTCTGTTTGGAACTTGAGCAAAGAAAAGGAAATGAGGGGGAAAGTTAAAAGAGAAATTAGAGAAAAGTTGTAAAATTTGGTTCTGAAACCAAACCAAATCAAACGAGGGGAAGACGGAGCCTTTTCCTTTGGAACATGTAGAAAGGAAAGGAAAAAGAAGAGAAAGTTGAAAAAATTTCTCTTTCCCTCGTTTGGTTTGGTTTGAGAGAGAAAAGAAGCGAAAATGGAAACTCTAATGTTATATAGTACAAAGAAAACTTATTCCGGAAGTGTATCGAAAAAAGCAATTCAATGGTTGAAATTCACTTTGATGATTGGATTACACGCAACAAAGTGAATTTCAACCACTAATTGATCTTTTCGAAATATTTTCGGAATAAGTTTTCTTTGTCCCTAACATTTTTGTTAAACTTTTTGTTCCAGGAGTAGTAAAATATTCCCCTTTCGTTTCTTCCATTTTCCTTACAAATTAGTACTATTTTCACTTCCTTTTTCACAAGCTCCAAACCGAGTAAATTTTATTTTTTTTGATCCTCCAAACCGAGTAATTAAGATCCAACAATTTTCGCACCCTCGACACTGTCAGAAGAATTTTCCCACGCAAATTTTAACGCGTCCACACCGTTTTCTCTCTCTCTCTCTCTCTCTCCTCCTCCTCCTCCTCAAGCCATAACTCCTCGAATCGGTGAGGCGGTCGATTCCAAAGAAGGCACGTAACGATCCATCGGCTGACCCAGGTTGGTAACTTCTTCTCATCCTATTAGGAAATCAATTTCTTCTTATTGGGCGCGAGTCCAACGTCCTTTGTTTTGCACTCCTATACAATCCTGTAATTAGAAGACTTTTCTTCACCACATAGAGAGAATACTCGCTAAGTTTGTTTACCCCAATTTACTTAGGAGCATTCCAAAAACTATATGATTATTATTATTTACTTAGCATTTTCTTCCATACATCACGAAAAGCATCAAGTCTTTTGATTTGATGCATAAATATCAGTTGAGTTTTCTTTCTTTTTTTCTGTCCTAAAATTGTAAAGGTTGGATTTTTATGCAAATTATATCCACCAATAAATGCATTCTAATGAAAGATTGTTACAGTTACAATTACAAAACACTGGAAGTAGTTGAGATAATTCTGAAGAAAACTGATATAGAGCTGTTGATTTTCTTGCCCTGCTTGATACAGTTGTTTGGGGCCCACAAGGAGTTGAAATTCATGAACTGTGATTCTTACTCCGAACGCATTTTTCGGCCCAAGTTACTTGCTACTATCTAGCAACCCAGAGAGCTTTACCCTCATCTAAGAGATTACAGTTGGGGAATTTGTATTTTGCCACCATTAACATCCCAAGGAAAGCTCGAATTAATGGCTGTTGATGCCTCCTCTTCGATGTCTCGTTTTACGTACCACGTGTTCCTGAGTTTCAGAGGTGAAGACACTCGGAAAAACTTCACGGACCACCTCTATACAGCTTTGGTCAATGCGGGTCTGCATACTTTTAGAGACGATGATGAAATTGAGAGAGGTGGAGATATTAAGTTAGAGCTGGAGACAGCAATCAAACAATCAAGAAGTTCAGTAGTTGTCTTGTCAAAAGACTATGCTTCTTCTGGGTGGTGCCTCGATGAGCTTGTGATGATCGTTGAACGCAAAAGGAACTGTGAGCATATAATTTTCCCGGTCTTTTATGACGTGGAACCGTCCTGTGTGAGGAAGCAAACTGGGAGTGTTGGTGAAGCATTTGATGGGCATGACAAGCGATACAAGGCGGAAACTGATGAAACGAAGAAACAGTATTTGAGAGAGAAGATGAAAGGTTGGAGGGCAGCACTGAGAGAAGTTGCTGATCTTGGAGGTTTTGTCTTAGAAAATCAAGCTGACAGGTAATTGCATCTTACTTTCTTCCTTTGGATAACGGCAATGCTTTTGGACACAGATGTGTCCGCCACTTTTCAATGCGTGTGGGTTCACGTGTATTTGTGTGGGGCCCACTTGCATTGAACAGCTCTGTGTTCGGACATGTGTCTGTGTCGCTACTCTTTGGGTAATACCACTTTGAAATGTTCTCAAGAGATATGTGGAACGGTAATTGTATTTAACACTTAACAGTCAACGTAGAGTTCTACAACCCACCTAGTAGACACACCAAGAGACAGGGCTATCTTAGCACAGTCATGTGCTGCCCTATTACATGATCTACTAACATGAACTAACCTACAGAGTTGAAAAAGATTCTTTAGAGCCATACAACCTTGAATCAGCACAAAGACATCAGTAGGAGGTGCATTAGAAGAGACGCAATTCTTGACAATAGCCTCCAATTATCATATCAATCTTCAAACCCAAGCAAGATTCATGAAAACCTGAGAAGGCTGCATATCGGACTCTAAAACAGCTTCGGTGTGGGAGTCTTGTGCAAAGTTAGCTATGGAACTATGATTCGAGAGTTCGCGATCTCTTTTTGTATTTGTAGCTTTTGATGAAGAGTTCAGACATTGTAAGGCTAGTAAGTATTGGTAGTTGGTACTGGTATTTTTGTGTCTTGAAAGCTCCCTAAGATGGATCAGTTGATGCAGAAGAGCTTGAGTTAAGCAAATATTAGAAGGCATACCCTTTGATGTCTGTTTTAGAAGTTAGAACCTAGGTTTTTAACTCCAGAGTCGTTACTTTTGCTGGAGTAGAAATTGTCCTAATGTTCATGTAAATATATCATTAAGATTAGTACCGCATGTTTATTTGTCATATCAGGTAAGTCGTAATGTGATTGACATGGGGCATCCAAATAGTGTAATTTTTCTGTTTGTTTGCAGTTTTCATTGAGATGTTCATCTCATCTCATTTCTTGACATGCTTAATTTTGTTAGTTTCCATTTTGATCTCATTGTGCAGGCATGAGTCAAAGTTCATCCAAATAATTGTACGGGAGGTTGTGAGAAAACTGGATTTCACAGTGCTAAGTGGTACCCCCTACCCAACCGGACTAGAATCCCGTGTAAAAGATATTAATTTGTGGTTACAAGATGGGTCAAATAATGTGGGCATAATGGTGATCAATGGGATGGGTGGAATAGGGAAGACAACCATAGCAAAAACTGTTTATAACCAAAACTTTGACAGATTCGAAGGTAGCAGCTTTCTTGCCAATATTCGAGAAACTGCAAAAGAACCTAACGGTTTGGTTCGTCTTCAGAGACAACTTGTTTCAGATATTCTGAAGCGGAAAATGGAGCGAATATACAGCGTTGATCAAGGATCCCCTTTGATTAAAGATGCTTTGTGCTGTAAAAGAGTTATAGTTGTCCTTGATGATGTGAATCATCTGGACCAAGTAAACGATTTAATTGGGATGCGAGACCGGTTTCATCCAGGAAGTAAGATTGTGATAACTACTCGACATGAGCAATTTCTAAAGGCTGATGAAGTTTTTGATATCACAGTTGAGGAATTGAGTGATGATGAAGCACTTTGTCTTTTCAGCAGGCATGCTTTTGGAAAACACAAACCTATTGAACAGTACATGGAGCTGTCAAAAAGGTTTATACATTATTGTGGTGGTCTTCCATTAGCTCTTCAAATTTTGGGCTCTTCTCTCTGCGGCGAAACTGTTGATGTATGGGAGAGTCAATTACAAAAACTAAAAACGCATTTGCCTGAGAAAATTCATAACGTGCTTAAAATGAGTTATGATCCCTTAGATGATCATGAGAAAAATTTGTTCCTCGATATTGTTTGTTTCTTTGTTGGAAAGGACAAAGATTACACGCTTGAAATTCTTGAGGAATGTTATTATCCTATTATGGTTGGCTTCCAAAATCTAATTCATAGGGGTCTTGTAAAAGTTAATAAAAAGAACAAGCTTTTGATGCACCAATTGCTCAGAGAAATGGGTAGGGAAATTATTCGGCAGGAGTCACGGAAGCAACCTGGAAAGCGCAGCAGACTTTGGTATCATGATGATGTTTTCAACGTGCTGAGGGATAAAACTGTAAGAATTATGCTTCTCATATCTATTTCTATGCCTTTTTACATTTTTGTGACTTATCTTTTTTTTATCAGGGAACTGAAACAATTGAAGGCCTTAGCCTCAACATGGATGATTTGACATTTAAGAGATCAAAAAATGCACAAAAAACCCAGTTGGAAGGTTTTCCTGCTGAACTGACGCTGCTTAATGAAGGAAATTTGCCTAAGCGATATCGTCGAGGCTTACTCTCATGGTTGCCCATTGTCCGTGCCTTAGTAGAACCACTCTCAGAACCAGATGAAGCAGATTTGAAAACTGATGCATTTTCACAGATGCACAACTTGAGATTTCTCCAGCTTAATAATGTAAGACTCACCGGAGGTTACAAAGAATTTCCTAAGAGGTTAAGATGGTTGTGTTGGCGTGGCTTCTCTTCGAAATATATACCTAACGATTTTCCTTTGGAGAGGCTGGTTGTTCTTGACATGCGGAATAGCAGCTTGGAACAATTGTGGAAGAGAACCAATGTATGATCCAGCTTTTCCTTTGTATCTATCTTCTCTTATGCTTTTCTCAGATAAATATAAACGCTGGTGGATACCTGGTTGCCTACTTTTTTGTGTTTTTGCAGGTGCTGGAGTCATTGAAAATTCTTGATCTCAGTTGCTCTTATGGCCTTACCAGCTCCCCTGACTTCTCACAGCTCCCTAATCTTGAGAGACTGATTCTTAAATATTGCAAAAGTTTGGTCAGCGTTCATGAGTCCATCGGGGAATTAGGTAGACTTGTTTTGCTGAATCTAAAAGGTTGTGAAAATCTTAGGAACCTTCCAAATAAAGTTTTTCAGCTCAAATCCCTAGAAAAACTGATTCTCAGTGGATGCTCAAGGTTGGAAGGGCTGCCCCCTGATCTGGGCAAGTTGGTATCTTTGAATGGGGTTCACCCCGAAGGAACAAACTAGTTACCCACCACCGCTGGACAATATGAACTGTGGCATGAACTCCTGTTCTTGGGTGTTAAAAAATTAAAACCAGGTGGTTTGCAGTATCGAATCAGGAAAACTGCGGAAAATGTTAATGGCCTGACGAGCCTCAGGTGATTCTATGATTGCAGAATGTCGAGCATTTTTCTTCTAGGGAGTGAGATTCCTGATTGGTTTGATGATAAGAGTTGCGGTTAAAGTTAAACAATGTCTTTTACTGTCCCTTTCTTCCCCATCTCAAGTTCCATGGCCTGATTCTAGGAGGTTTGTATATGGAAACGGCTTGGACTGTGAACAGACAGAATGAAGGTATGAATGTAGTCTTTGAAGTAACAAAACCGAGGGTCTGAAATGGGGTTATAGGCCAACATTCAAAGGCACTGCACATCAAGGCAAAGATGTGGGCAGGTTTAAGTGATTGGAAGGTAGCTAATTTGCTAGTGGAAGGTGGTGTTGAAGTGAATGTCTCTCTGTGAATGCGGCAGAGCTTTTTCAGGGCAGAGAATTGGAATCTGGTGGCTTATTGCGAGTTTCAAGAAGTAGTAGAGCAAGTTAGCAAGAGTTGGTTCAAAGCACAAAATGACTGCATTGCTTCAAACGGAGGGATCTCTTCTTCCTTTCTCAGCAGCTAATGAGAAATCAAATTGAAGGAAGAGGAACAGGAACTGGAAATCTGGGGGTGGAAAAATAAACCCGGCAAACCTCCATGAGTTTCGCTGGTTCGGTTCTTGAATGTTAACAATAGGTTCTAGGTCTGAAATTGTTGTTTTTGATTCTTGAGTTAGCTTAAGGGGGTGTTAATCTTTGTAATTTGTTTCCAAAGATTAATAAAATTCTTTTTTTCTCTTCAAAAAAAAATGTGTCTCTGATTGAACAAGAACTGATTCTGCAACTCAGTATAATCAAGTTGATACTTTTCCAAATCAACTTTAGGCTACTTCAAATGCTACAACATTTCCCTTTGTTTCTCTTTCAAACTCAAATGCTGCCCTAATAGCCATAGCGGAATGTGCATTTTAACAACTCACTCTAGAAACTTGTTTCTCCCGTAAACATGGATTCTTCACGTGCATTTAAAACAAATACGGAGTTTTGAACTAAGGTCGAAATACAGATGCATTAGACGTAAAATATTAAGCATAGCTTAACCAAGTTTTCATTTTTCCTAGCAAGATCATCAAACACAAACACATTTTCCTACGAAAAGATTAACGAAATACGAGATTTAACAACTGCTCTGTACTGAATCTGCATTGTGGCTACAAGATAAATCTAGAAATATAGGTTTATCCAACAAAGGAAAAAAGAAAAAATAGAAGAGAAATGGGAACTGTAAAAATGATCTACATTAACAAAAATCCACCCTTCATACTTACTAATACATGTGAGTATAAAAATTCACACCGCCCATAAGTCCACGCCATCTAGAAGTTCTCAAAAGGCCTCCTCTTGCGAAACCCTTTAGAGAAATAAAGCTTGGAATATGAGCAATAACACGAACACCAAAAGGACCAAAAGCTTTGAATTCTCTGAAGGTTCCTTTCCTATGATTGTAAGACACTAAAGATCTGGAATTCCATATGAACAACAAATCTCCATTTCTCAAAAACGCAATCGGTTGATGCAAGTAATGCTCCCGCACACAATAGAAGTTGATGTCAATAACAAACTCTCTAGTCCAGGACTCCTTGACACCATAATCCTTCATCACCCAAACATCAAACTGACCGTCGCCAATTACATAACATAGAGAGAGGAACTCACCTAGTACCCCGACGTTGATCCAAGAGATCTTATTAACACACTCTTGATCAAAATGGGTAGGCCCTGGAACAGATCCAAACTGCTCCATCTCAAAATCAAATGAAGAAATCAAGTTGAAAGCCGTAAAACCATCAGTAATCCAGTGAAGAATGCCATTTAGGAAAGAGTCAAACGATCCCTCAGACATAGGTAATGGGGCATCGCCAATTTTCCTCCAGGATTCCGTGCCAAGAGTGTATATCTCAGCTTTTGTTTTACCAGAGACCAAACGAGTCTCAGGATCAGTATATTGCATGCACGTCAAACTAATGACCTTGTACCGCTTAGTGTTTGGACAGAAACCAAACCCAGAATGGCTGCGATAATTGTAAGCTCGTTTTGCAGAAATCTGATTGGGAAGAACCATAACTTCGCCAAGGACTGGGTTGCAAATGTAGTGAAAGGGAGGCCATGAAGCATGGTATAAACAAAGCAATCCATTACAAGAGCCCACAAGGGTAACTTGACGATGGGAGAGTTCGAATCTGGTACTTTTCACAGTTAATGCTTGGCACGGACGAGAAAGGCACAGACGAGAAATACGGCGGCGATAAAAGGGGCGGTCGTCAGCGGTGCAGGTGGCGGCGGCTGAGGTTTCCTCAAGATCTTGCATATAGACAAAGTGAAATGCACACGAACTGGGACTGTGTTGAAGGATGAGGCTAGCACAAACATTGGGTGCTTTAATAAGGTTAATTTCGGAAAAATACGGGTCTGTGAGAATCTTGAGGAATGTTTTGCAAACACATTTGGAACAGATTATGGTCTTTGGAGGGAGCCTTGAGAGTATTTCATATATTAAGTTCATAGGCAGTTCAAGTATACCACAACCAAGTACACTTTCTGATGCTGCTGTATGATCCTGCGATTGTTGTTCATCTTCCTTGTTGTCTTCTTTTCCTTCAAAAGTTGAGTTGTGTTCTCTTCCTCTTTTGCATCTTCCAATGACCATTCTATACCTGCTGGGAACAGAAATGGAGCATGAATGAAACAAACACAACAAAGAAGAAGATTATTATAGTTTACGGCAAACATCGAGAGCAAGAACGATTGGTTTCTCTCAAAATGAGCACAAAACTCCATTGAAGTAAGAGCTGTTGGCATCAAATCAAAAAGAGTATCATAGCATCAAATTTCCGGAAAAGAATATTCATGTTGGCAGGTTGCAGAAAAGCATGCATTGTAATCTTTTAGGATGATAACAAATGAACAGAAGCGTGGAAAGCTTTACACCTTTGGAATGGTATGATCCAAACATTTTATGTTATTCTATACGGTTCGGTACTGATTTTTGCGCAATGATCAATACAGCGGGAAATGAGGTAAATCAGAATGCAGGAGCATGAGCAACATGAACACCATCCAGCTAATGTAAATACCGTTACAGCAGGAAAAAACTCAAAATCAATAATTTAGACCCAAAACTTTTTTCTAGAGGAATCACCAGAGAAACAGTGTGTTCGATTTTCCATAAAAAATATATTAATAGAATTATGTAGACCGCCGAAATAGAACGATAAGCAGATACCAGCTTCACCATCTACCAAAGTAATTTATCTTAGACACACTAGATGGAATCTGCAAGAGAAACAGAGAGAACTACTACCTCAATTGGCAAAAAATATGGTGACATCACATTTCAACATCCATTATCACATCGTAACCCAAGTTGTAAACTCATTTATCTAGCGAAAGTAGAGTGACAATAATTTAAAGTAGAGCTTAGGTAAGTGGGCAACATCATACCATATAAAGACAACAATTAACTTACAAAATATGATGGCAACCTTTTGAATCAGAAACTCTGAATTCAATACAACATTACCCCATGGTCCCCATCCCAATGGAGGGTCAATTAACGAAACCATCATGGCAAATTTACCATGATCATAAAAGCAAATTGATAGCGGAGACGATAACTTGCAGATCTTCAAAAGGAACCCTTCTAACAGGAAGGAAATTGTGGAGCATCTCTCGTCCACTCCATAACCGATAATCAATCAATCAACCAACTTCAAAAGAGTTCCACAACATGATAACAGCCTATCAAAATAGAAACCTCACACTCTGTTCCCTAACACCGCAGATCTAGTTCTTTTTATTTCGGCTCAATTGGAATTCAATTGCTTCAACTTCAAAGAGTAACAGACAGATTGTACTATAAGAGACAGATTTTACTATAGCAGACAGATTTTACGCATGGATGACGAAAGAAAGGGTGATTTAACAGTAGCAGACAGATTATGACAGGATACAGTCGAATACACTACAAAGAGTAACATGAGCCGATGAACAATGCTCATTCTTTCTTCATGCTGGCTCCAAAAATTAGGGGCACAACAAACAAATCATTAGTGCCGCACATGGCCAACATTGAGCTCAAAGCATGATAGCTTTCCTTCAAAATGAGCATCAAATTGCCCACACTACCGAAATATTTCCCAAAAGAAATAAATGCAAGTACATAACTTGACCATTGACTTGCAACATCTATAGCCAATTCTGTTTTGCAGAAACAGAACGCATATATGTACATACTTGGCAATCTCAGTAAAGTGTGATGTCAAAACAGCATTTTGTTCTATCATTGGCCATGTTGATCATTAAACCTATCAATTACCGATAAATTAACTTGAAACTACCCAATATCTTCAACATTTTGTCCCATGGCCTTTGGTAGAGGAAATTTCTCGATCTCAATGATCTATGGTCTGCTCCATTAGTCATTGGACTTCATAAAAGTTCCACAGCATGCAAACAGCCTACAAAAAAAAAAAACCCTCATTCTCTACTCCTTACCCCACCACATATAAGTACGGCCATTTCTTTTTATAAATTAGGTGTCCAGGCCAGCTTACACGTACCTTGACTAATCCTAGACCAATCACACCGCCTACTTGCAGGGTCTGATTAAAGCCGGAGCAAATCTCTGCATGAACCGATCCTACAACACCTAAGACTTTAGGAGGGAACAAACCCTTAAGTCTCATGCCTTGACAGCTGAGCCAAGGCCTAGTGGTTAGTACAGGTATGGCCATGTAACTTCAGTTCCAGTTCTTTCTATTTCTTGTTCAATTGGAGAATTTGGAGTACTCTTTTGAACAGAATAGCACCAAAAATTGATTCTCAAGAATTGTTCTTATTCTCTCGCAAACAAACTGATGGATGACGACAGTTAAAGGGTTTTGCAGCTTTTGCTAACACGTATACATGCGTGCGTGGAATATTCAACAACTATACGTATACGTATAGATTCAATTGCAAGTATCAGAGAGAGAGAGAGAGAGAGAGAGAGAGAGTACAGCGATGGGGACCTGATCAGTAACCGACCCCCGCGTCGTCTCCGCGTATCTGTTGTTTTTTCTTCCGCTTGCTTCTGACTTCGAGATCGAGAGCTTGAGAGAGAGAGAGAGAAAGAGGACTGGAATTTCAAAGTCTGCGCTTGAGAGAGAGAGAGAGGTCTTCTGTTTATATAGAACCGGTGGGGTTGGATGGGACCGACACCTGGGAGAAGTTTACACGTGGCAAATCCATCTTAAAATCAGTGCCATTGCGAATATTTACTAAAAACCCACCCTAAAATTCGGACAAGTGTTTTTTTTTTTTTTAATCCGCAAATTCGGACAAGTTCAGTTCGATTCGATTTGATGAAATAAATACTCTCTCTGTCCCAAATTGCTAGTCCTCTACGAAAAGATGTGTAATTTTGATACTAAAAAATAAAATACTTCTGCGCATAATTTTCAAAACTTTCTCGCACTATATTAAAGAGCTCATGAAGCACTTTAATTTGGTGTAAAGAAACTTAAGAAATGATGCTTGAAAGTACTTTATTTTTTGATTCAAAAATTACACGACTTCTCATAGGGGACGAGCAATTTAGGACGGAGGGAGTACTCCAACAAAAGACTGGTGGGCTTCACACACAAGACCCGACTATGGTGTCGAACCGGTGTATATACCAACCCCTTGTGTGAGCCTATTTCAGACCCGTACAAATGGTGTTTGTTCGATCTCCTTCGTATTCATGGTTTATTTATCTATGAATGATTTATTTTATTCATAGTTTATGTATTCATGGTTTATTTATGTATTTTTTTTATGAAATCATGGCGTATTCATGAAATTATGGTTCAAAATTGTATTTTTTAAATAAATTAGGGTATATTAATGAAATCGTAATTGTTTTGGTTTGATTCAAATTGAAATATAAAAGTAATCAATCATTTTTCAAATTACGCTAATATGATTGTTTTGGGTCGATTCAATTTGAAATATAAAAATAATAGGATAAAAAATATAAAAGTAATCGATCATATTTAAATTTATCAAATCCCACTGAATTAGGAAAACAATCCAATCCAATTCCACTAAATTAGGAAAGCAATTCAATCCAACCTCACTAAATTAGAAAAACAATACAACATAATATACGTATATCATAGTAAAAAGGGTAAGAAATGTAATTCACATAACACTAAGAGGATAGAAACATAAGCATGAAAAGTGAGTGGAATGGAAACTTACGTGACATAGCTCATGAGAATGAATATTTAAAAACTCCTAATTTTTTTGGAAATAAATTTGTGATATGTCCTATAAAAGATTAATTTATTCAGATATATATTGATGAGTTCACTCATCGACAGCCAAATAAATTGATTTTTTCATATGACACTTTGTCAAATTAGTCCAAATAGAATGAAGGTCAGAGATTATTTGTGTGTACCCGAAATGAACCCCACCCGAGAGGTCGGTACACAACTGGTAGTCATTCCGTTCGTACACAACAGAAAATGAATTTTATACACCAACAACCATGATCAATTTTGGCGGAAGGGTGTGTATAAAAGTGATCAAAAGTTTACATGTTCAAGTTTATTAGACAACACTAGCGTTTGTGTCCGTTTGATGCACAGGATAAAAAAAATTCATTGTTTTTATTTTCAGTCTCGTGTATCGAACGGGCAAAAATGCTAGTCGATAAAAAAAAGATAGTTTAATATTTTAATCTGTTCCGTGTTCGATGTACGCTAGCATTGGTCTCATTCTATATACTAAAAAACATGTGATGAAAAATGAAATTGGAGTACCACGTGACGGTGCCCAATGACATAGAATAATGTTTTCTCTCTCCGTCCCCCTCTCTCTCTCTCTTTCTCTCTCTCTCTAAAAAAAAAGAAGTGAAAATCAAAGCCTTCGGCCTGCCATTCAATGGGTTTGGGCTTGATTGGGCCACCAAGAGCCAAGTAAAGTGATGATTGGCCTATAGTGAAATGAAATGGGCCAAAGAATTTGAAGTGGGTTGGGAAAATGACGGCCAATGACGTGTTTTGATAATTAATACCCGTCAATGACATTTTCAGTATTAACAAATGTTCTTAGTTTGTCCTTGGCTGTGTGGTAGTGGTGGCGGCAGTGTGGTAATGGTGGTGGTGGTGATGGAGTGATATGAGAGTAGCGGTGGTGGTGGTGGTGGAGTGGTAGAGGTGGTGGTGGGAGTTGTGGAGTGATGGTGGTGGAGTGGTGATGGTGGTGGTGAAGTGGTGATGGTGGTGGTGGAATGGTAGAAGTGGTGGTGGTGGCGACGAAGTGGTGGTGGTGGTTGTGGGGTTGGTATGGTGATTAAATGCAAGTACACAAGAATTCAGCAAGAATTAAGTAGCTCAAAGCTACTTTTTTTTCTTCAACTTTTTAGCCTATATTTTAAGTAGCACTTAATTTGTTAAGTAATATAAAATAACGTTATCAAATCCACTGAATCACTTATTACTTAATTGATTCAGTTTTAAGTGCTGAATTTAGGTTATCAAACAAGCTCCACTCTCCCTCCTCTATCTTATGTCCATTTTTTCTCAGAAAATGCTAGGGACATATTAATACATGTGTAGAAATTTCGCAATAAATGCTAGAGACTCACATGTACGTGAAAGGGATATAGTTGATGTATGACAAATTGTTGTGCCTCTATCATCTCTCTTTTTTTCTCTCTTCTCTCTCCGTCTTTTATTTTCAATAAATCTAGAAATGTTTATAATTTTATGCAGCATTATTATCTTTTTTGTAAAAATTATATATTTGAAATCTATTCGTAGAGATCAAACAATGAAATCATATTGAATATAAAATTAAGTAAAATAAAATTTAATTTTTCAATGTGTATTTTGTATTTTTTTTATTAAACTTTATATTTTGAATTTTTATCGATTTCAACTACGATTGTCTATGAACAAATGAATCGCCTATTCTAAGAGCTATAATTATTTTCTATGTGAAACTTCATTTAGAATTAATAGTGACAAGTTTAGTATAACAGTATTGCATTAACAATATAAAATTCACAATTAACAGTGTTAATTAATCTTTAATTGAAAAAAATAGTGTTAACTAACAATTAATTGAAAAAATAAAATGGACACTGAAAAATAAAAACTTTATACTTAATATTGGTCTCATAAGTTAGATCTCTCTTTGATTAGATTTTAAATATATAAGTAACTTATAAAAAATAAATTTGTAGAAAAAAAATTAAAAAAGAGGGATGAGAGAGAGAGAGAGAGAGAGCACGTAGGGGAAGAAAAGAACGTTTCAATCTGTTAACATCACTCTTGTCTCACCAGGATGCGCGTGGGGTACAACAAGAAGGGAGAGAGAAGAGAGAAATAGTGGACGCCCGTGTAACAGGACTTTGTGGGAAAATATTTGTGCGTTATTTGTGCGCAAGGATCTAATGGGACATAATCTACTCACATTGGACCGACTTGAAAGAACCCCTTTCGAAATTGGATTTGATGAAATGGAAAATGACGGCTAATGACGTGTTTGATAATTAATATCCGTCAAGGACATTTTCAGCATTAACAAATGTTCTTAGCTTGTCTTTAACGGGTATTAATTATCAAAACAATTCCTGGACCGGCATTTTCCCAAATTGAATTGGTGCTTTATCGGGCTGGATCCGGATCACAAATCCGGCCCATTTTCTGAACAGATATACTATGGGGTGCTGACCGTGCTGTTGCCAGATACAGCCTCCCCCAAAAAATTGGCTGGGGACCACCCCAAGGGAACGCGGCATGTGGAATGGAGGAATCAATAGTCACCTGTGAAAACGATTTCCCTCCCCAAGACTCGGTTAGTTTTATGGAGTACAGTACTTTGACTTTCCCAGTACTGCAAGTCTGCTTCCACCGCGGTGTTTCACCGCTCTTTCAATTGTAGCGCTCAATCTTATATCCATCTCGATTTTTGACAATTAATGGTCCGGATTTTAGAAGAGTTTTCTTAAGGACCCTGGAAATATTTTTAAAAATCTGAACCGTCCAAAACACTTTTAGACGGTGAGATTGAGAGCGATGGAAGAATGGGAAAACAAAGCGGTGGAGGTTGACTTTTTGCTTCCAATAACACTCCACCGTAACAGAAGTGCTAACGACCACCGCACCATTCCCAACTGCTCCATGTGGGGCCCACTCTGAGTCTAACAAAAATACAAAAAAATACTCATAAATTTCAAAATATTTTTGTAGGAGATCCTGTAAAAAAATCAACCCAATCGCATATCGATAGGTATGTTTTTTGAATTCGTAAGAACAAAACCGAACATTAAAGTCCGAAGTGGGCCCCATATAAAGCAGTGAAAATGGTGCGGTGATTCTAGACTAAATGCCAACATAATAGTACCAATCACACCGCGCCACACAACTTTGTGTGGCGCTACATGATTGGTGATGGAAGAACAAAATTGCTACCACCAATCATCCATAATCTCTAAATTTAGGCCTTTGGTAATAAATGATCTATCCATCGGATCGTCCCACGGCCCAATATATGTGCCAATAACGTCCTTGGTTTCTGTATTTTGTAGTAGCTCTGAAGTCTGACCCTTCTCTCTCTCTCTCTCTCTCTCTCCTTTCTATAGAAGGAATGTATAAATTCGCAGACAATCATACTTCTTGAATCTCTCTCTCTCTCTCTCTCTCCGTGAATTGTAATGGCAGCCAAGGGTTTGTGGGGATCTATGGACGACTTCTTGAATCAGTGCAAACAGTCGGGCGACTCCGCTTACAGTGCGTTCCGATCACTGCTGGAGAGGCTCGAGGATCCGAATACCCGTCCCGAAGCCCGGATCTTCTTATCGGATCTCCAGAAACGGTTCGCCACCAAGGAAGCCTCCGACGAGTGCCTCCAGACCTTCCATTTCCTCATCCAAGACATCTACATTGAGCAATACGAAGGTCTCTCTCTCTCGTTCCAATTTTTCATTTCCTTTTAAGCATAAAATAAATGTACCTTCCACTTATACATGTTTGTGCGTGTGGATGTTAATACCACGCGAATTGTGCTGATAAACGAACTAAACAGCTCATGTTGACTCGTTAAAAGCTTGTTTGAGATCGGTTTGTTACGTAAACATACAAGTCTTGTACACGATTTTTGACGGGTCGTTAAACTTTTAAACCAGGCTCAAACAAGCTATTACTCGGCTCGTTTGACTTATGATGTTTTAAAAATTCAAGCTGCTCGAGAACTACTTGTGATCTGCTCGATTACAGCTCTTTTGAGTTTTGGCTCGCCTTGTAACCAAGCAAAGCCTGAATTAGTTTTAAAGCTCGTTAAGTTTTCAAACCAAGCTTAACAATCTACGGTTCAGTTCGTTTATTGGCCCTATGTATGAGACACATAAATTGAGTGTAGTTGAAATGAAAGATGTTAAGGTGTATGCTTGGTAAGGCTATGATAGATAAGATTAGAATTTAGGAATGAGAATTTTTGTGAATTGATATGGGTAGCATCGTAGCAGTGTCTTAGCACTACGTCACTATTGGAAGATGAGAGAAAATAGGAATTGCTGATTTGATATTTAGTAGATGCAACAGTTAAGAGCAGTGATACGATTTTTGTAGATGGAAATGACATGGGAGAGGAAGACCGAAATGATGCTTGCTAAAAAAGGACATGACATATTAAATATAAGCGAACATATTGACAGAGTAGAAGGGTGGAGAAAAACACATTGGGTTTGGTTTGGTTGTTTATGTGCTGCAGAATCAATGATTGTTATCCGTTTGTTGCTCTGGCCCAATGAATGACAGAATGGAACATTTGGGCTGAAAATTTGGCTGCCCAACATTAAGACATCTAAGATAAAAAAAAAAATTCAAAAAAGCAACAATGTTTAGAGAATGAGCATGTGTCGGTACATAATTCTTGGAAAATTTTCTTTTCTGTGTACCGTCTTACCTTAGAACCAAAAAAGGATGAACATTTCATGTTCTAAGGGACATTGGGTCTTTGAATCTATATTGGTATTGTAGATGTATGGTGGCACATTTTTGTTTTGCTGAGTGTTAAATGTTAATGAAATCAATTCGAGATCTTTTGTTTTGTGTTTATCAGCCTTCAATGGACTGACACCCTTTTGTTAATATCGACTTACAGCTACTAAAGTTGTGTGTGCGCTGCCGATCAAAAAAAAATATTTTTGCGTGCACGCTCTTATGATTCGGACGCTTCTGGTTTTGGTCTTTCTTTTTCCATATCCTTTTTCATTATGTAGTGGGTGACACACGGAGAAAACATGTTAGGGTGGGCCTTGAGCAGAGTTTTGACGTGTTTACATTTGACCCTTCCCAACCTTGCAATTGCGGAGTCTTGGGCTCTGGACTCCCTTTTCCCAACCCTGTATAAAGTCCTCTAGACCTCCAAAAAACTAAAGCTATTTCTCTTATTCCTGATACACTAGAATGCGAAAAAAAAGAGTCGTTCTAGGCACCTTGCATGTTTTTCTGCCATCCGTTTCTTTCTTGTGAATAGCTTACCTGCAAATACAACCTTCTCTGCTGTTGAGCCTCCATCCAAGCATTGGTTGCTTCCGAGAATTTCGGCCCCTCCACAAATGCATTGGAGAGTCGCATGCCATTAATGAAATCACTTGGTTTTGATTTATCTTTGCAAGTCTAGCCAGTCATTTATCTCATTGCTGAGATCAAAGCTATACCACTTTAATTTACTCCTCTGCTTGTTGCATCACATGCTTTGATACTTTCTGCTGCCATCGCAGGTTATCAGAAGAGGAAGAAACTGACAATGATGGTGATCCCTAGCATCTTCATCCCAGAGGACTGGTCTTTCACCTTTTATGAAGGACTAAATAGATATCCTGACTCTATCTTCAAGGACAGGACAGTTGCTGAGCTTGGTTGCGGTAATGGATGGATATCCATTGCCTTAGCTGAGAAGTGGTTACCATTGAAGGTCTATAGTTCTTCCTATCATGCTAATATACAAGTTTATGATGCTTCTTTGATCATCTAGTAAATAAAAGCATCGCCTCTACTGATTAGATGCTTTCAACAGCATACAGAGGCGATGCTTTCATTTTCTACATGATCAACATATTTGTTGATTTTTGGTGTTGGGAGCTCTTTAACTAGCGTCTGATCAACACTTTGTAGGTGTATGGACTTGATATTAATCCAAGAGCTATCAAGATTTCTTGGATCAACTTATATCTAAATGCACTGGATGAAAATGGTCAACCTGTCTATGATGCGGAAGGGAAGACTTTGCTGGATAGGGTGGAGTTTCATGAATCTGACCTGCTAGGTTACTGCAGAGATCATCACATAGAACTCGAACGCATTGTTGGATGCATACCTCAGGTATTCTTATCTCTCGTGTTATATTTTCTTGGTTTTTCACGTAAATAAACTTGTCTCTATAACTTTATATCTGATGAAAGATGTAGGAAAATTCCACTATGGCTGGAAATTAAAGGTTTCTGGAACCAATTTTCTTATTTCGCATGCTCCACTCTTTCTTGCAGATTCTTAACCCTAACCCAGATGCAATGTCCAAGATGATTACGGAAAATGCAAGCGAGGAGTTTCTGTATTCGCTGAGTAACTATTGTGCACTTCAGGTTGGCAATATTTTAATGCTGATACATTTTAGACAGTTAGGATCTAAGCATTTGAATACTGGATACCTGCATTTCTAATTGGCTTCTTATTTTGAAATAATGATTCCTTTTTGTTGAGGGAAAACCTTTTTTTTTTTTTTAAAGTTTGAATGATGCAAAATTATGGGATTGGAGATTGTGATGTCACTGGGAGTGTTCAGTTAGTTATTTCATTTTCTGCCCGTTTGATGTGTTTTTGTCTTAACCACGTTTTGAGTCAAATTATATTCACACCATCCTCTTTGTCAATACCATCTACACACCAATGCATATGACTCAATAAATGATATTGGATGCTATACGACTTCTGCTGTGTAGAAGATATTGTCTGAAGTGAAGTAGTCCACTTTTAGCTGTAGAGATTTGTTTGAGATGGTATTGTTGTAACATTGTCTATCTTCTTCCATTTAGGGTTTCGTTGAGGATCAGTTTGGCCTGGGTCTCATTGCCAGGGCTGTTGAAGAAGGAATTTCTGTCATCAAACCTTTGGGAATTATGATCTTTAATATGGGAGGCCGTCCAGGACAAGGTGTTTGTAAACGCTTGTTTGAACGGCGTGGGCTACAGGTTACCAAGCTTTGGCAGACAAAAATTCTTCAGGTAAATATCCCCTCTTAACTGAAAATAATATCTGCTCCAAAATGCAGCGCATTTCTGATTTTTTTTGTTATTTTGCAGGCTTCTGACACAGATATTTCAGCTTTGGTTGAGATTGAAAAGAATAGTCCCCATCGTTTTGAGTTCTTCATGGGGCTAGCTGGAGATCAGCCAATTTGCGCTCGAACTGCTTGGGCCTATGGAAAGGCTGGTGGTCGTATTTCTCATGCTTTATCAGTTTATAGTTGTCAACTTCGTCAACCAAATCAGGTGCGCACTTCATGAAAGTCTGCCTTGCATTTTATGACGCAGGAAATGCAAGGGGTATTGATTGTGTTATGGTGACAGGTTAAGATGATTTTTGATTTTCTTAAAAATGGGTTCCGTGAGATCAGCAATTCTCTAGATCTATCATTTGAGGACGATTCTGTGGCGGATGAGAAGATTTCTTTCCTTGCTTATCTTGCCAGTGTTTTGAAAAAGAGCTCATTTTTCCCATACGAGCCACCAGCTGGAAGCAAAAGATTTCGCAATCTGATTTCTGGTTTCATGAAAACTTACCACCATGTTCCCATTAATGCAGATGTAAGTGAACTTCAATGCTCTTTGGTTAGTCATTCAACTGCTCCAGTCTTTTTATTTTGTTGACTCGGTTCTCTTTGGTTCGTTATTCAAGCTATGTTGACCAAAGGGAGATACGGGGAACCCAAATTGCAGAGTATCTACCTGAGCTCTTCAACGAGGGTTTTCAGAAAGAGTATATAGAGTATATAAGAGAGATCTACCTACATATAGGCATTTTTACTTGCGCTTACTTTCAGCAAAAGTTGAAATCCGCTTGATTATTGTTTGAACTGGATATTGATAGGCAAAAAACAAGCTTGTATTTTATCTTCGGTACCTTTTCTTAATCTTCTCGATTACTCATTCAAGATCTACGAATATATATATATATATATATATATATATATGTGTGTGTGTGTGTGTGTGTATTTGTTGTCTATGTAGCACGAACACGGATACAAATACAAATACGGACACGGATACGGACACGGGACGCGGCAATTTTAAAAAAATGGGGACACGGACACGGCGGGGGACACGCCACGTGTATAAATAAATAAATATATATATAAATACATATATGCATATATGCATATATTTTTTCTTTTCTTCCATGTCTGTTGATGAAGACATGTCCTATATGAATGTATAAGATTACCA
>JAOTQK010000003.1:13360254-13383886 GCA_025642025.1 Rhododendron ferrugineum
GTCCAATACGTATTTGGGCGTGTCCCCGTGTCCAATACGTGGACACGGCGCCCTTTTGGAGTGTCGGTGCTACATAGTTTGTTGTATACAAATTTTCTGACAGGAAGTGTATTGAATCAACAAAATTTTATTGATAGTATTTTGAGGGTGTAAAGGCAGCTGATATGTTTTCCTCTTTTGAAACTCGTTATTCCTAGCGGGTAGGAATTTCTAAGGAACAACCCGTCTTCACTCCTCGACCGCAGCACGAAGTTAACGGTCTTAAGGTCTACTACTTTTTGCCACTCCGAAAACACGAAAACTACATGGTTCGAATTCCATTTAGACTCACATAACCCGAAATGGACTTGGATAACCTTTTAATTTACCATGTCAACCGTTAACGAGAGCTGCACACAGCAGATAAGAATGTGACATGAACCAAATATTAAGGTACAATTATTGATTATGTGTGTGTACATATTATCATGCTAATTGTAGGTCATACTAAGTTTCATCTATTGGATCGGATTAAGTGTAGTTCACATTAAATTACGTCTTTTGGGTTACAGGAACAGATATGTTTGTGTACCGTCCAAACTATGGAAACTAAGCTACATTCCTGACATCTTTGTTCTTTATCCCTTTGCAAGAATATCGTTGTATTTCCTTCAAGGGATGTGGCAATAGAGAATGCTCTGCGGTTATTCTCCCCACGACTCGCCATTGTTGATGAACATCTGAGCCGACACCTGCCCAAGCAATGGTTAACATCGTTGACAATAGAGGTATGCGTATTTGTGATGGTTTCATAAATATCTCGTCCTATGTTTTGATCTTTCATACCGTAGTTTCACTTGATAAGCAAATTTGAGGTATATTAGGTATATTGCCTAGGTTTTGGCTTCCAAATCATTGCAGTACCATCAGACACATAAGATTCTTTTATCCTTACTTCCCCAAGTCATGGGCTGATCTTCCCGCAAACGTTTCTTCCTAAAGATCTTCAGTTAATTAGTTAATAGGGATTTGAGTTTGTTTTTATGATTTCTGTCTTTGTTCATCTTTTTTGGTTTTTGTAAAGAGGGTTTTTTTCCCACCCATTTTATTTTGGCCTATGACCTCATTTGACAATGATCTCATTTGACAAGAAGCTATACCTTTCCATTTGTGGACGTCATGATCTCCATATGAAAGATTTCAAGGACATAATATTATCCAGTACAAGACAAGTCCTATGAGAAGATAAAAGGAGGCCTATAAAGAATTCCTACCAATTTTTCTATTTAGAAAACTGCGTTTTCCTATATTGTATAATGATTCTCAACGATAGCCCTCAATTATTTATAGTTGAAAGCTCGTTCAATGACTAATATCCATTATGGTGGTTGAAATCCATATCCGGTAGGAAACCAACATCAGTAATTTGGGTGGTGATCTTTTTATCCAGTTTCTTTCTCTCAGCTACTAGTTCATTTCGGCTGCTGTTACAATAACCTTATGAATGTTTCTTTCTCAGAATATTGAGACCGATAAACTTTCAGAAGATGTTCTCACTGTAATTGAAGCCCCGCGCCAGTCAGATTTGATGATAGAGCTAATTAAAAAGTTGAAGCCACAAGTGGTAGTTACAGGAATGGCTCATTTTGAGGCAATTACTAGTTCTGCTTTCCAGCACCTTTTAGATACTACAAGAGAGATTGGATCTCGTATTTTCTTGGACATATCAGATCACTTTGAGCTATCCAGCCTCCCCCCTTCCAATGGTGTCTTGAAATATCTTGCCGGAACTCCTCTGCCTCCCCACGCTGCAATTATATGTGGTTTACTAAAAAATCAGGTTTTTCCCTCCCATTTTGATCAATTATGGTACCTTGGCTTGTTTACAGTATGAGCTTTTCCCTGTGATCAACGAATTCAGAGATTGATTGCGATGCTTATAGTGGTAGTTAAAATCTCTCTAAACAGGTTTACTCGGATTTGGAAGTAGCTTTTGTGATATCAGAAGAGGAGACCATCTTTAAAGCATTGTCCAAGACTGTGGAACTACTAGAAGGGAATACAGCGCCGATTAGTCAATACTACTATGGTTGTCTATTCCATGACCTTCTAGCCTTTCAGTTAGCTGATCGACATCTGCCTGCAGAGGTTAATCAGACTTACACTTGTCCTCAATTTTAATGATATCTAGTCCGAACATTGCTTCAGTGTCCAAGTATTCTGCTTTCAGTATGTAAATACTTCCTGTTGGAGACCTGGGAATTTTCGTAGAAACTTTAACCATACTCACTGGACACGAAGGCATTATATTTTATGATGTCACACGTGTTTCCATCTACATTCATCAGTTCTTTAACATTTCCTATCCCCAAATGAAAACTAAATAAACCCTTTAAAGTGATAATTTGTTCTGATGATGAAGCGCCACTGAAATTATGACACACGACGTACTTTGTGTGGAAAATTTTGTGATTCGCATAGAATTGTTGATCCCTTTGCTGTACCTCCTTGGAACTTTGAAACTAGCAAACGTTTTGGAACCCCTCTAATTCCTGCTTCAAAATGTTATGCTAATTGGTGCTATATGAACACTTTTAGTCGCCCGTATCACTGATTCACTAGTGAAAACTTAAATGTAGTCTAATGTTACCATGGATATCATTTTGAACTTGTCACACGCGAATTGCTTTAAGATCTCCTTGAAAATCTTGGAAAAAACCTGCTTTTCTAAGTTCTGCAAAAGAGCATACATAGATAATTCCATTGACTCTTCCTCTTTACTTTCAGAGAGAAAGCGAGAAGGCAAAAGCTGGTGAGATGATTGGATTCACTAGTTCTACCATCTCAGTCCTTGATCATGCTGAGTTGTCAATAACTGCAGCAGATGACTCTTCCTTAGTTCATATGGATGTGGATCTGAGCTTTTTCCCAATACCTTCTCCTGTCAAGGCTGCTATTTTTGAAAGTTTTTCAAGACAGAATGTAGCAGAATCAGAGATTGATGTGACAACCAGCATTAGACAGTTTATTAAGAGCAATTATGGCTTCCCAACATCTAACAATGCAGAATTCGTATATGCAGACTTCCCATTACCTCTTTTCAATAAGCTTGTCCTCTGCTGCATCCAAGAAGGTGGAACTTTGTGCTTCCCAGCTGGCTCAAACGGGCATTATGTTTCTGCTGCCAGATTTCTGAAAGCAAACATTGTGACCATCCCTACCCAATCTGAAGCAGGGTTTAAGCTGACAGAAAAGATACTTACCGGCATATTAGACACTGTGAAGAAACCATGGGTATACATCTGCGGTCCAACAATCAACCCAACTGGCTTAGTTTACACCAATGAAGAGATGGAAAACATATTGTCTGTTTGTGCTAAGTTTGGGGCTAGAGTTATTATTGATACTTCATTCTCAGGATTGGAATTTCACACTGAGGACTCAAATGGTTGGGATTTGGAGCACAGTTTAGCAAAACTGAATTCTTCTGGGCAACCAACTTTTTGTGTGTCTTTGCTTGGAGGATTATCTTTGAAGATGCTTACTGGAGGTCTCACGTTTGGGTTTCTTGTTCTAAACCAGTCTTCTTTGGTTGACACATTCCATAGCTTTTCAGGACTAAGCAAACCTCACAGCACTCTTAAATACACCGTAAAGAAGTTGCTGGATCTAAGACAGCAGAAAGCAGGAGACTTAATGGACGCCATTGCCGAACAAAAAAAGCTTGTGGCAAGTAGATCTCAACGCTTGAAAGAGGTAAGCATTATCTGCAATAGGTTTTCCATATCTCATGAGGTTTCATATTTTTCTTCTTTTCGTTGGTGCTTTATGATTGTGGTGTAGATAGTTGTACTGCTGAAGGCTGCAAATTATCTGAGCAAGCTCTGGAGCATTCAAGCTCAGCTCATTTAGAAGTAGATGAACTCGAGCTAAGCTCCTAGCTAGAACTCGACTCGTCCAGTGTTTGAGAAACTCAAGCTATTTTCAAGCTTTATAGTAGGAAACTTAAATCTAATGAAAAACACTTTTTGTGATTTGGTGTGTTGGAACAATTAGATGGTCCGTTGCAGTTCATAGTTTTCAGTTCAGGAGTCCTTGGTCTTTTGTTGGGATGGAGAATTCTTTGTTGAAACTTACAAAGTTCCCAGGTAGTTTGTGGAGTTGGGAGTCGAGGGACAGTAATCCCAATCTTGACCTATTCATTTTGTTTTATAGGCTGCATGAATTTGTATTAGGGGCCTCTTTTTTGTCGGTACTTCGTTGTATATTGGTGGCATTCCCTTGATGCCTCCTTTGATACAAACTCGTATGCACAAAAATATTTTCCAGTTCATACACATCAATAGTGGCGCTTGAAATCTTCCAAAATGAGTTATCTAGGCCTAATGAGTGCCCATAATTTTCTTGGAGTACCTTGTTTGCTGCTTGTTAGGTACTGGTAATTTTCATTATAGCACATTCTCATGAAATTTCCATTTGATGTCTATATGCAATAGACTCTCGAGAATTGTGGGTGGGAGGTTCTTGAAGCCCGTGCCGGTGTTTCGATGGTGGCAAAGCCGTCTGCCTATCTTGGCAAGAAACTTGCACTGGAAGAAGAACCCACTGCTTTTGAAGCCAAGATTGAGGACTCAAATATCAGAGAAGCCATGCTCAAGGCCACTGGTTTATGCATTAACAGTGCCTCGTGGACTGGAATCCCTGGCTACTGTCGATTCACCGTTGCCTTGGAAGACAGTGAATTTGAGTGTGCATTGGATTGCATAGTCAAATTCAAGGCGGTAATCAACAATTGAAATGCCTTGTTTCATCTAACTATTGCATTGTCAAATTCAAGGCGGTAATCAACAATTGAAATGCCTTGTTTCATCTAACTGCATTCGATTCTTCGTTATCACGACTTGGGTGTCGTGAAAAATAAATTGATGAAGCAATTTCAATTGGCTTCGAACTTTTATGAGGAATTATTATGCGTGTTGTTAATGAAAAGCTTCGTCCTGCATTGGTTTTTGGTTGTTACAATATTTTGCAGAGTATACGATATCTACTTGGAACCAAATCATGTTAGAGATACGATGCCGTTCTTCTTGTGCTATTAGTCTTTGTAACAACTTTAAAGATTAATGAAATTTTTTTTGCCGTTCAAAAAAAAAAAAAAAACTTGGAACCAAATTATACGTAAACAACTTTTCTTTTATATTGGGATGGTGGGGTGGGTGGCGAAGGGCCACTAGAAACTGGAAGGAGTTGAATACTATCTAGGCAAAAGCAAAAGCCATAGCCAAAGCCAACAGTCAGCTCTGGTGTTTTTAGTGCTTTAATTGCTTTTATTTTGTATCTTGTGATTTTTATTTCCACCATTGTGATCACTTTCTATGGGTAATTCGTCTGGTTTAAATGAAAAGGGCAAATTCTGAAAGAAATCTTTTTATTTTCTTTTTAAATTCTTACAATCTACGAAATACGGTTGTGACATGTACATGGAATTGGTGGTACAATACAGGGGGCGACAGCAATGAAAGAGTGATACTCCTTTTGGATGGACTATATATTACACTACAACACAAATGATCTATCGCGACGAAATCTTGGAAATTAGATCTACTTGACGACGAAATCTCATTTTGCTGAGAGAATGTATCATTTTGCATTTTTGGTATGGTGTGCATGGTACCCCTTTCGCGTGAAACAAATGACGACGAAAACTTTAGCAATTTTACCTTTCCGTTGATGAATTTTATTCGTCATCAAAGACTGAAGTAGTAGTTGTAGTGTTAAGAACTAGGTACCTCACAATTTTCCCCCCACAATAATAGCTCCGTTTGGACTATTGCACCGCATGAGGAGCAAAAATTGTTGTGCCAAAATTTTTAAATTTACTAGTATAACTAAAATCAACTCTCAAATTGTGAACATATTTCCTATATTCCGTTAGATAAATCTAACGTTTATTCACATCTAATGTTTATTCACGCCGATCGACAATACTTAAATAAAAGACATCACATTTAAATAAGAATCGAAGAACTCCATCATTACATTAACTCAATTTATTATCACCACCACAAAAAGTGGAAATATACATCGATATTACACGGGAAAAAAAGTCATCACTTTATTACCATAATACTGTAACAAGCTAGCAAAGCACATTCTACAACTACATGCACCATTCACAGTTCACCTTTATTATTAGTAGTAGTAGCCTTGACAGCCTCATCGCCACCGCTCCCGGCCTCCTCAATACTGATCACCTTGGCCCCCTTCCTCCTCTTCTCCTCCGCCACCTTCGGCACCGTGACCGTCAACACCCCGTTCTCCAACCTAACCTTCACCCCTTCCAGGTCCGCGTCGGCCGGCAGCCTAAACTGCCTCACGAACCTGGCACTCACCCTCTCTGCCCTGTGCCACTTCTCCCCTTCCTTCTCCTCCACCTCCGCCTTCCTCTCCCCGCTCATCCTCACCACCCTGCTCTCCTCCTCCACCTCCACCTTCACGTCCTCCTTCCTCAGCCCCGGCACGTCCACCGTGATCACGTGCTCCGAGGGGGTCTCCTTCCAGTCGCAGCGGGCCAGGGCGAGCGGCTCCGCGTCTTTCAGGACGGGGAGCGGGGCGTGCTCGAGGATGCGGAGCGGGTCGATGTCGGGTGGTGGGATCATTAGGTCCCATATTGGGTTTCGGGTGTAGGGCATGAGAGCGATGGTTGGGGTTGGGGTGAGAGTGATCAGAGTTATTGCTGTTGTTAGGAGGAACATCGGTGTGAGCTTTCGAATGCCCATTTGTTTTGGTTGTTTTGGAATGTGAGTAAAGTTGGTTGTTGAGAGAGAAGTGTGGTTAATTAAGGGAGTTTGTCTGTTTTGACTCTGGTTTTCTTGGTATAGTTGGGGGAGGGAGTGAGATGGGGTTGGGTTGGGTTTATATAGGAGAGAGAGAGAGAGAGAGAGAGAGAGAGAGAGAGAGAGAGAGAGAGCAGTGACCGGGTTTGGCCTTCTTTTTGGTCGATAATTCTGGAGGTTTCTTTAGATTGCGGTGCGAGAGAGATCTTCAAATTTCTAGAGCAAGGGAGACTGGGAGAGGGAGTTCAGAAGTCAAGATTATTGACGTGGCCTGAGGACATGGAGACACGTGGTTAGTGAGATCATAGGCGTGGCATTGCGCATAACAATCCTTCGGTTCGGAGCACTTTAAAGCAAGTACACTAGATGAGCTTAAATGTATTTTTTGCTATTTCACCTAAGAGAAATATAAAAAATAGTTTACATCAGGTGAGGTAAAAGATGAGCTAAAATACATTTATGAATAGTTGCATTCTATTTTTACCTATGCATTATTCATACTCCTTTCTTTTTTTATTATTTCTTTCTCTCCCTCTCTCCTCCCTCCTTTCTCCTCTCTTTAAACAATAAAGATAATAGAAAATGAGTGAAAAATATATTTTTTAATTGGTGTTAGGTAAAATAGATAGTATTGATGCAGTGTTGAGAGAGATGTGAGTAGGTAAAATGAAAAAAATGCACTGTTGATCAACATTTTTACATTTTCATTGGTGTACATGCTCTTAGGCTCTGTTTAGAACTTAGAGAAAAGAAAGGAAAATTAAAGAATTTTCCCTCCTATTATTTGGTTAGAAGAGAAAGAGAGAAGAAAATAAGGATTTCAAGTGTTATGAATAGTAAGTTTTCTCACTTATTTTCCTCTCATTTTCTTTTCTTTTCTTTTCCTTTCCCTGGGTTCAAACAAAGCCTTAGGCTCTGTTTGGAACTCGTGGAGAGTAAGAGAAAAAAAAAAGTTCAAATTTTTTCTTCCAATTGTTTGGATTGGTGAGAAAATAAAAGAATTCAAGTTTTGTGAATAGTAAAATTTTTCTTTCATTTTTCCATAATTTCCCTTTCATTTTCTTTCCCCCCGCTTTTCATCAATTTCCCTCAATTCTAAACAAAAGGTTAATTTTAGACTAACCGGGTTTTTTTTATTATCGGATGTATAAGTCAACTTACACGCAATTAAACTATACTCGGGATCTGAAATTAATGATCGGACAAAAATCTTCGAAGAACCCAAGATTCTAAGGTTATCTAAATTCAACTTTTTTTTTTTTTTGATAATTACATTTCATTGAAAAGACACAAAACCAATTACAGAACTAAAAGGGACAGTCTCAACCCCCTATACAACATTTCTTGGGGCCAAGAAAGAAACAAAGTAAACAACAGCCTATCTAAAGTATATCAACCATTTACACCGAGAACACGCTATCTAAATTCAACCTTGCGATCTCTCACGAGACAAAGGGGTTTTTTAGACTAGCACGTTTGGTAATATATGTAGTTGGTCCTTGAATAAATTCTAGTAATTCCCGAGCTATCTGAGTATCTCCTAAACACCAACTATTGAAACAAAACGAACAATTATAGTACTCCTATATTTTTTTAGACATACATTTTAGAGCTGGTTTTTTTTTTTTTTGCAGGGGCAATGTGCAAAATTATTTTAAATGTCATGATTGGATTGAATCTTTGTTGAGAAAAGAGTGGACCCCACAAAGTGATATGCTTTGTGTGTACCCATAGCAAGTCAAATCATCAATCAATAAAAGTAGGAAAAATCTAACTCCACACCCACTTACACACTCATACTCATAATAGGGATGGGTCCCACACACACGGGGGTGTAGTGTGTGCGGGCTCCACCCCTATTGTGAGTGTGGGTGTGTAAGTGGGTGTGGAGGTAGAATGATTGATAAAAGTATGGGTATACCATTTAGTGTACACTAAATGCACAATGCGCATTGTGTGAGATTCATCTCAGGGTCCCATGCAAATAATTTTTAAGGATCTTTGTCAAAAAAAAAAAAGTATTTCAATCGAATGATAAGGGATTGATCAATTATTTGCTCAATTTCTTGACAAAAAAATTGAGCAAAGTCATTACCGATATCCAACGAAGATATTTATTAAGTATTGTTTTTACATGGACCCTTAATATTATTGAGTACCATTTGGGTGGAATTCCAAAATGGATCCCATGCAACGTGGTGTACATTTAGGCTATGTTTGTTAACGTTGCCACTTTTCTATTTCCTTTGGTTTCTTGTCGATTGGTTTTTGGTTCAAAAAAGAGCGTTAAATTTCTGAATCCTTGTCGTTTGAGATCTGCAGGAGATGATGCTATACCAATGCAATTTGTGTGCAATGGCGTCGATACACAGTCACTACTAATTTTGAACTAGTTTTGATATACTCATTGGTAGGCTGGTAGGTCGTTGTGGTGTGGTATTTGTTACGAGGCAGGATTCTCTGTGCCGAGGCCCGAGAGGTGTTCTGGCACAATCAAATGGCTGAAAAATCCCTTGGCACAAGAATTTTGGGACGGAGGAGGTCAGATCCCATTTGCTAGGGGACAGGGACAAAACAGCCCTACTTTGAGCCCAAAACCTCTACGTAGTCTATTATGAAACCCAAGGCCCATGAATTGGAAATTTCATTAGCATATATCTCTATTAGTTTTAAGCCCAAAGGCTGTTAGCTCCTCCCCAGAGCCCAAAACCTCTAGGGAAAGTCTAGTGACCCCGTATTTTTATTGCATAGACACAAGTGTGGTGGTTCACACAAGCATTTGTGTGGAGCCCACCACACTTGTATCTATGGAATAAAAATGTGGTGTATAGCTTTAAAATTATGTACTCCTATAAGGAAATCAGGTCATGATTTTGCCAACCAAATTGTGCTCTATTTCCGCACACAGTTCGCGCACACATCATTGCATAGGATTTTGGGGTTGCTATGGGTGGGACAAAACAGCCCTACTTTGAGCCCAATATGGGTCCATTCTATACCCAAAAAAATTGAACATGTTCAATTTGTTGGGTTGTCGGGTTTGTCACATATGCCCAAAATGCCACGCTGTAGGGCATCGGTAGCGATATGATGAACAAGCATGTGTTGAAGTTTTGTCCCAAATTCATATCAGATGGGGAAAACAAAATCTCAATACAAAACTCTTTTTCATTCAGGTCATTTCCGATCAGTGTGATTTTTGCGTACGCAAAGCACTGGAATGGCCGAATAAAATCAATGGATTGGATCCTTCCAAATGCAGAGCCCCTTGGTATTTGCCTTCAAAAGTTGTTTTGTTTCTATGGCTTATCAGTCCATTATTAATAACTCAAGTAGCTAGTGTTCGGATTAGTTTATGCACATCTCGACTAATTCCTCGGTACCAATCCCATTGTCCACTAGAAGGAGCCTCGATTAAAGCCGTAGCAAAGTCTCGTATTTCGATTGATCCCAAAAGAATTAATAGCATTTGGGAGGTTTTGAACATGAGACCTAAACCGTGTGAAGTTCCAAACCTTAACTACCAAACCAACCCCTTGGGATGAAATTTTTTCCCTTTAATCTTTGTAACCTCTATTCAAAGATTAATGAAATTTTTTTGCCTTTCCAAAAAAAAAAACCAACCCCTTGGGATTATTACATGTACGTTCCCCATGGGTCCATTGTTTTACTTCAACTCGTAATTTGGGTTCAGACCAAGCAGTCCTATATATGTAACCACTTCCTCTTATATATATGTAACTAATGCTACATGGGGTCTGCACTTTAGAAAAATATGGGTGACATAATTCAATTATTTTTCCATCTAGCCTGATGGTGACGAGGTAATTAAGACAACGATTGAAATGTATTTCCTTTTCCACAAGTGGATGAAGTGCAAATACGTTGTCTGATTAATTCATAGATTGTGATAATCAGATATGTACTACAACGAGAGTGACAATGTGTTATAATTTGTAACAATGCAGGAAAGCTAATATGAACCCCTAGTTATTAACCCGTATATGTGTACATGTTTGCATGCCCACATGTATCTAAATTCTAAAATGAGTGATATCGTACAATCACATTCATACAAAAACGTTTTTGTACAGAGAATATTGCATAATTAATGTTTTTGTAAAAGGCGTGTTCTGTCTATTTGATGTAGAAGGAATTTATCTTCGTGAGATCTCTTCCTTTTCTTCTAGGGTCACGACTTACCCTATTGACTCGGTCATTTGGTGAAAAGAAAATCACTTATGATGAACATGAACGAACTTCAAGCATAAAACTACGAGTTATCTTTTGTTTGTATAGCCAATTCATTTGCTGCAAAACTAATTAATCCGTTATTTTTCCTATTCAAAGACGATGGAGCCAGGAACGTGGCAAATGGTAGGAACATGAGATATTGAGAAACAGGGGACTTGTTGCAATATCATCATTGAAGATGGGACTTATCCCTAGGGATTTTGCAAAAATGGGATCTGGCATCAAATCACCCTTATAATTAAGCTCTCCTATTTGCTGGGTAAATACATGACAGTTTAAGACTATTGGTTCAAGATGGTTACCAAAGGGAATGCCCATAATGAGCTTCTACTTTTGCTTACAACTTTTTGTTTTTTTCAGGGTTAACATCAATGACATGAGAACCCTTTGTTTTGGCCAAATGAGCATGAGAAAGTTAATAAGTAGTGTTCGTTCTCCACGAGGTTGCATTTTGAATCCCACGGAGGCCAAACATTCCGAACTTAGGTCCACTGGAGAGTTTGTTTTGCTGTTAACTTCAGGCCCTCGAAATAAATTAAGGTGCGCGCAAACAGGTCCCGGACGACTTGTTATGAAAATGAGAGAGAAAAAAAACATCAATGACATGAGGAAGTATTTAATAAGGTAGTCAAGTTATGGTTGAAATGTGTCATTGATTTCAGACAGACAATAGGCCATAGGGATGCATGTGAAAACTCACAGAAGCGCTTTTTAAGCCTTGTCAAAATCCCATCTATTCAGTGAAAGCATGTGGTGATGCCATCTTTACATACTCATTATGTGCACTACTCCATTCACCCCAAACAGGTCATTGCATTATTAGTTGGGAAGACATTCTTAGAAAATCACGGCACAACCTCCGTTTTTCTTTCGCTTCCAAAAATTAGTTGAGGTGTGCGTAAGTTGGTTCGGACGCCTATGTTATATATTAAAAATGATATGGACAATTTGAAATTTAAATCTTGAATCGCATGGAGTCATGCATTCACCCGGGTACGGTCCACCACGAGTTTCACGTCGATGGTTTACGCCGTTTATTTTTGGTATCCGCCCAGTTGATCATCCATTAAAAGTACTATAAATGAATCACGTTTGTTTAAAACAGACCAGCTAGACGGTCTGCATACTAACCATACATTTATTCCAGCCTTGAAGTAACCAATATGTAATATCGACTTTAATTTTTAAAACAAATTAATGATGTCTGGTTGGTTGATGAGCTCTTAAAAATGAATGACTTTGATCGTTGAGATGGACTCAAGTTGCGTTGCATCCCTGTTAACATAACTGCTTGATGGAGACCAAGATTTTTACCGGAGACTAACCGACGGGCTATCGTTAAGGTTGAAATGTGTAGAAAGTGTATGAAAGTATATTAAAGTGTACTGGAGTGCGTGCTTTTTTGTATTTTTTTTTGTTTATTGACAACACAGTAGACTGTCATTAGAAGGATCTTTTTTTCGTTTTGATAAGTATGAGTTGTCTCTTATCACATCATGGAGGTTTTTGTAAGCTATAGATATACTTATATTTACTTTTAGCTTTTAGCTTTTGTTTTATTATTGGTGATTGATTTTGGTATTTTACTTTTGAATAACTACACTCCAATACACATAACAAAGATACTAAGAGACAAATATTAGAGCGTGTGGTTATCAAAAAGTAAAGAGCCAAAATCATTGTTCGATCTTATTATTTCACATGTTTGTAACATAACAACATCTTGGAATCTCATACTCCTCAACCTAGAACTGAATCTTTTCAAAAAAAACCTAGAACTGAAAAATATTAACGTGAACATATTTTTGGGGTGAATTTAATCAGGTGCATCTTTATGAGAACCTACGTTGAGGACGCGTCAAATCAATTTCTAATTTATGGAACAAATAATTGTTTTGTGACGAAAATTTTAAGCATGAAAGATTATTGTATCCCAAATTGGGGACACAATTTAGTTGACTACTGAGCTTTTTGTTTTCTCGCATAATTTTTCAAAACTAATAATAAAACAATTACTAACTAATGTATGCCCAAGTGAAATTTTATCCAAGTTTCTAATCTATAATTGCCAATCCGAACTGAATATATTTTAGACCAAAAAAACATAGCATTACTTGCTTCTTGAGCACAGTTACGTGGTACTTCAGGAACGTTCTCCACCACACAATCGTGTGAATTCCACCCAAATGTGTAGTTGAAAATATCGGTGGGGTGCCACGCGATCGATGGGGCTCCAAGAGCACTGCTGAATAATCACTCGAAATTGCAACATAAAAGCCATTGTGGGCTTAAAATTAGTTCGGTTTACCAATCGTTGTCTTTTTCCAGTTCAACTTCATGCACTTCTAATTGCAAATTTATATCCTTTATTTATTTTTTATTGCTCTGAGTACCAATTTTCTGTTATTATTGGTAGAGAACTGCGAATTTAGATGTTCGATGATTGAAACTCCAATGGATTATGGAGTATATGATATGACATCCAACTGGGTACCTGTCAAATAAAAAATACCTTTTTCTAGTTAAATTAACTAGATTATTAGTGTTTGCAAAGTATATGTAATGAGATTAAATTCTTTTCACTGGCGGTGGAAAATCCCACTTTTTTACCACCGCCTTTTTTAGTTCTACCGTGTGTTTATTGTTGATCTGAACTATTCATCTTGTAGACCTTACATAATAGTGTATCCATATAAAAAATAAACTTGATTGGACATCGATAGGAATATCAAAAATTGAATTTTGCTTTGCAAAATAAACAGTTTATCTTTATTATTAATGACAGAAATCAGATCGTCTATTTTATAAACCAAAATTCAAATTTTGATATATCTATCGACTTTTGATGAAGCTGATTTTTTGCAGAGTAATACTATACTGCGGGTCTTATAACATGAATGGTTCGGATTACAATAATAGACACTCGGTATAGGCCATAATGGACGGTGGTGAAAAAGTGAAATTTTACACTGGCGGTGGATAGAATTTATTCTCATATGTAATATGCTAACCCAATGGGCATGTATATATATATAGCGCGCTTACACTTTTTTCTTAGGGTCCCGCTCCTATTCGGAACTATTTTGTAGACTCGCGCTATTGGGCTCATTTAGGGGTGTGCTTTCCGAGCTTACTTGGATATACGTCGAAATCGTTCATTTTAAAACTTAATCGAGATCATTGACATTATCAAGAATTGCATTGATTTGATACCGATCAATAGTATCATATCACTTAACTCGAAACCTCTCTCTCTCTCTCTCTCTCTCTCTCTCTAGGGTTCTTCTCCAAACCGACATCGCCTGAGGGGAGGAGCACCTCCTTCCCTCCTCCCCCGGGCTCCTCTATTCTTCCCTCTTTCCCCTCTATTCCCTCTCTACCTTTCCCTCTTCCTCTCAGATCGCTTTCTCTTTTCCCTTTGTTTTCTCTGTCTGGTTCGTTCTACCGCCCTCCCTAGTGTGGGAGGGTGAGGCAGTTGTGCTTCTACTCCTTCCACCACCGGTAGGAGGGTCCCTGGTCCCTCCGGGAGCCTAGCAGTGTTGGGTGGTTCAATGAGTTTCGGAGGTGCAGGGGTGGTTGGTGGCGGTGATCTGGCGGGTGTTGTGGTTGTGGTGGTGGGTGGGGGAGTGGCGGAGTTGGGTGGTGTTCATTAGGCTGTTTTCTTTAACCTTTGTTTTGCAGGTTTCTCAAATTTCCAAAAATGATCGGTAAAGTTGCGGTGTTGATCGGTGATGGTTCGTCTTGGTGGTGGTGAGGTGGATGTGGTTCCCATGGCTGTTTTGCTCAAGTCACTTTGTGTGCCGAAGTCCGGTCGACTGCCATTCCGAGTAGCTTAGTCGGGCAAGGAGTCAACAGTTCGTCGCTACGAGGTTTTCTGTTGCTGATTAAGATCGGTGTTTGGTGGGGTTGCTGGGGCTTGTTGATGGTGGCGGTGGGTTCCTCTTTGCCCTGACTTTCTTCGATGTTCATTTTCGTAGGCCGGTCTCTACATCTGGGAGAGGTCGGCTCGGCTTAACGGCGAGGCTGATCTCTGGTGGTTTGTGCGGCGGTGGTTGTTGAAGATGGTTAGGGTTTGAGGGTTGGTTAGGGTGGGCCAGTCCATGGTTTGGACCGGATTTGAGGGTTGTGGGCTTTCAATGTTTATTTTGAGTGTAAGGTTGGGTTTTATTGCTTATCTATTTTGAACTCTTGTAAACCTTTGGGTGTTTCGGGCTCCGCCCTAGTGCTGTATCGTCTTCCCATTTTCCTACTTTTTTATAAATTTCAATTTTGCCGATCAAAAATAGAATAAAAATAGTATCACATCACTTTTCATTTATACAATATACTGCCAAATAAATAAGTTTTGATCCAATGTGACAAATTTATTTCTTTAGAAAAAATTGCGCGCATTCCAATATCGTATGATTCTGTCAAATATAATTTTTTTAGCATGGTTGGCAATAACTAGTTATTAAAATAAATAGCCTATTCTAGTCATCCAAATGAGTCCGGAAAAATTTCCTACAAATGAGCCAACGCCAGAGTCTCTTCTCCTTTGATCAAAAAATCAAGAAACTCATCCTTGCATAAGAACTTCGATACACTTCTATTTTAAGAACGATCTTAAGAAGACAACTGATACAATTTTCGTCATCAACTCAGTTAAATTAGGGTGGGTTCTTGCAAAATTGCTTTTTTTTTCCCCTTCGTTTTGTGTGTTTTGTTCGTTATTTTTAATAATTTTTGTTAGATTTGTGTTATATTATTTGGATTAATCACCCGTCTTGAGTCTCGACAAGAGGAGTTTGGAAAGTAAAAAAATATTACCAAAAGCAGCAAAAAATGACAAAAAAAGTATCAAGTCTTTTTTGTCTAATGTATCGTGAACTTTTTCTAACATCGGTCAATGTATTTATACCTTTTCGATTCATCTCATCGATCGAAACGAACGATTAACATCAAAAATTACGACGAAAAGCTAAACAAAAAAAATTACGAAAAATAAAAAAACGCCAAAATAAATTCTGAACAAATAAATTTACAAGACTTACCATTAAAACAGCCCAATCTTACACCCTAGAGTAAATTAAGCAACCCATTTTTAGTAAACATCATCAATCCATAAATAGTAGTAAGCACTAAATTAACCCAATTCCCTTGCACTATTTTTGTTTTTGTTTTTTACCATTCGTTAAACCTAATCTATGCCCAGGTACATGAGGCCTCACCACTGACGCAGCCAACCACTACATTACATCACCAAATGTATTATTCTACATAAGAATATAACTCCAAATAGACAAAGAAAATAGTTGAAGAACAATAATAACAAAGGAAGGAAAAAAAGAAAAAAGAAAAAGAAATTGAGGGAAAATACTCACCTAACAACCACCCTTCACCCTTTTTTTTTTTTTTTCCATTTTTCTTTGGTCTCTAAATTGGGTTTTGCTCAGAGGATGAAGAATTGATCTTCTTGGCCAGATTGTGCTTGTTGTTGTGCATCCAAACCTTGAGCACTCTTCTCTTGACCCCAATCTCCTGGCAGAAATTCTGCACCACATTTTCCTCCTGCTTCTGGATTTTCCACCCAACTTTCTCAGCAAAGCTCAGCATTTTTTCCTTCTGCTCTTGGCTGAACTTTGTCCTGAACCTCTTCTTCACCAGATGTGGTGGCGGCAGTGGCCTACCCACCACCCCACCACCACCACCACCATAACCACCACCACCTTCCTGCTCATCAGACTCTGAAGGCATGGACCCCACATTGTACGACATCATCATCGGATGATGGGCTGGTCTAGAATGGATGAGGGTTCCAGTAGGGTACCCTAAAGTTTCTGGGCCTAACATACCCTTGTGGTGGCCCAAAATGAGTTTCCTCCCATTACTAGCCCTGTTGTTGTTGTTGTTGAGATGGGAAGAAGGCCCAAAATGACACTCACAAGAGGAAGAATTGTAGGGTACCTCACCTTCAACTTCCTTTCTGTGGAAATTCCTGTGGCAATTGCAAGCTGAACAGATGAGGGCTTCTAGGGTACCCTCCACTCCACAGGGCATGAACTCTCCACACCCATCTGTGGCAGTTCCACCCATGGATGCTGCATGATTCTTGAGGCATTCCCTGTACCTCACCATTTTCTTGTAGGGCACCACATTGTCCTCCAGACTTGTGGGTACTGTGGGGGCATTTGAAGGGATTTGAATTTGAGGGGCTGAAGTGGGAATAATGTGATTTTGAGGGGCTGGATCATGGAGGATGTTCATGTGGCCACCATGCCCATGTCCTCTCCCACCATATGAACTGTTGATTGGGATTGGGATTGGGATTTGGATTTGGGTTGGGATTTCCCTTTCTTGACTTGATATCTCCATTTTAATTATCTACTAGTAAATGATTGAGAGAGAGAGAGAGAGAGAGAGAGAGAGAGAGAGTGAGAGAGGAAAACAAGACAGGAGAGAGAGAGAGAGAGAGAGAGAGAGAGAGAGAGAGAGAGAGGGGGCTAAAAGTGGTTAAATTAAGGGGGTTGACTGAAGTATTAGTAGTAAATAAATTAGTCTAGGGGTTTACATGTAATATAAATATAATTAAGAGTTGTCCACTCTTTTGGAAGCAGGACAATCTATAACTAGAATAATGGACTCTTGACACCTTATTTTCAACATAGTCCCTTTTTTCATCAGATCAAAGGAAGTGACAACACTTACCAAATTCATAAACAAAAAAGCTTTGAAGAGAGACAGAGAGAGAGAGTTCAGATACCTGCTGTAATTTAATTTAAAAGTACAGGAAAATCAGTGCCTGGGAATTTTAAATATTCATCTGAAGTTCTGCTTTTTATCAAGTGAAGTACTAGCAGAAGTGTATAGCAGCCATGAGAACAGAGCAGACTGAGAGAGAGAGAGAGAGAGAGAGAGAGAGAGAGAGAGAGAGGCAGAAGAGAGAGACTAAGAAATAATTGCGGATGTGGTGTTCATTGCAACAGAGGAGGTAGATATTAAGAGATAAAAACTTCCAAAATCTTGAGCTTAAACAAATTTCCAGTAGCAAAAGACAAATTGAGCTACAAGTGAAGACAGAGTTGTAGGAATTAGAAAACAGAGGGGTTTTGGATTATGAGAAACAGAGCAAGTGGGTGATGAAGGAGAACGGAAAATAAAAGGAGAGAGAGAGAGAGAGAGAAAGAGAAAAGGGGGGTAGAGACTGGAGAGAGAGAGAGAGAGAGTGAAAGGAGAGATGTTTTGGGAGGTGGGTTTTGCTAGTGAAGCACTAAAACATGAGCTTATAGCAGTAGTGAGGACTCAAAAAGGGGATAAAGGAGAGAGAAAAACAAAAGAAGTGAAAAAACAGACAGGGGAATACACAAGAGTGATTATGGAGAGAGCTATGAAATGACAAAAAAGGTGGAGATGCTTGCTTGCTTTGCTTGCACTATCAGGCATCAAGTTTACGCCATATGGAGAGCAGTGTGTGTCAGAGCTCGAGTGGAGAGGACAATAGAGAGAAAGAGAGAGAGACAGAGAGAGAGAGAGTACTAAATAATTCTTGAAAAGAATTGGACTCAAGTATAATTTTCCCAAATCTTCCCTATTACGGATATAAAGGCCCCAATAGAAAAAATAGAGAAACAATTTTGGGGGATACATTTTATTGCATAAATTTGTAAGAACAAAAATTTATTTTGAAATTGAACGAGGTGGTTGCTAGATGGGTGTACCGTTGAGGGAGGAAAAGGAGTTACAATAGGAGCCGGCGAAGATGCGGAAGTCGTTCGAGGATCGGCAGAAGTGATGGTTGGGGTGGGACGGTCGTCGAAACAGTCACCGAAGCTTTTTGTCGAAGGTGGGAGAAATTGTTGGAGAGTGTTTGAGGTGGTGGACTGAAGTGGGCCGACAGAGAAGGAGAGATTTAAGAGTTATATCGAAAACAAGCGAAATGCCCCATTTTTGTTTTGACAAATTCAGATTATTATTATTATTATTTTTTTGAGCAGCGAAGAAATAGTTTCATGTAGTACTCATTAAATTGACTAGGAAAAGAAAATTTGTAGCTTCTTTTCTATATTCGCCAATTTTTTCTCAACGAATCCGAAATTCATACTCACCATAAGAAAATGTCTTCCATTTCAAGATTCAGTTAAAAGATAACTAACGTTAGTAGAATCTACCTTATATTGGGAAGTATTACTTCTCATATTGAGAGATAATTTCAGTTGTCATTTGATTCCCTTCATAAATATTTTATGGCGTCCGAGTCACATGTACGTACTTTTCGATAATTTATGAAAGACCAATTACATCGTCCACTAACGGGATAAAAAAAATATGATTGATCAAGATCCAAGGCCTAATAATTTCTTGTTATTATTATATGCCAATTAACTTTATTGTGTCTAATTTCAATTTTTGTTCCTGACATGTCCCATCTATATGTAATGCTTACCAATTATTCATGGTTGCTTAAGTGGTCTAAGGTCGAGACGCAGGAATTTGCTTCATTTTAACGTCTCAGATTCGAAAACTTTTAGGTGCTATTAATTCTTTTGAAGCCAGTCCACACCGAGCTTTGCTATGACTTTAATTTAGACCCCACTAAAGTAGACTGTGGGATTGGTCTCTTAAAATTAGTCAAGGTGCGAGTAAACTGGCCCGGACACTTAAAGTATCAAAAAAAAAAAAAAAAAAAGTAGACAGTAGCACGTCTATGGTGAAAAAGTGAAAGAGTGGTATACATAATTTCCCTTGGCTGAAAATAGGAGGCATGGCTTTGTTTAGTGGGCATGTTTCTTCACGTTCTAGACTTGCTGCTGTGGGAAAACTTAACTCTTTTTTTTTTTCTTTTTTCTTTTTTTTTTTGCCCAAATATGCGTATACAAATACTTTTCTCCAAAGTTGTATAGGTTGACCAGCTTAATTACTAACAACGTCTCGACTAATTCAGGGACTCTCAAGTTAATTATCGAACAGACCATATGTAATTTCTAAAGATCTTTTACTGACAATAAAATAAGAATTTTTAGGGATCTTTTACGGACCAAGTCCCACCTCACCAAGCACTCGCATAATTCAAATGTATCCATGTATTCTGCATTTTTCATTAAGAAGTCATCACATGACAAGTTAGGCCCTAGAGAGAGGGGGAGGGGGGGGACCAAAGAATTGAAGTAAGATGTGGCTTCCATAGATAGGAACCAATTGGAGTATTGGACGGTAAGATTGGTTACTCAAAATTAATCAAGGTAGACGTAAGCTAGCCCAAACACTAGTGTGGTAAAATAAGAGATCGATGTGGCTTCCAAGTAGCGGAAGATCAGTATACGAGTCACAAGGGAGAATTTAATCTTATATGTCAAGAAACAACTCAAAATTTAGAACCACACTTGAAAATACACTTGAGACTGAGTCACAAGAGATGCATGCTAAAAATTTAATGAGGTTTTGGCACTACATATCTCTTTCAGCTAGCGAGTACAAATGTACAATAAAGTCCACATAAAAATATGGATTAAACAGGAGTCTCGGTGGTTAAGACCTTTCATGGACGAGGTCAATGAATTTTTATTTTTTATTTTTGAATGCCAAAGAAAAAGATTTTATTTATCAATGAAAGACGGTTTACAAAGATTAATAAAAGGAGTATGAGCAAGAAGGCATCACAACGAAGGGAAAACATTCTTACATGGTTCTCCAACAATCATACGCTACCCAAAACCACTTAAAAGTAATTTACTTTAAAAAAAATAAATCTCGTAATTCCAAAATAATCAAGGGCTAAATGAAAAATACTCCAGTAGATGAAAAAAAAATGCAATAAAGATATCACTGGCTCAACGTTCTTGCAAGCTGCAATCATCTTTATCGATTTTATCAAAAAATAAAAAATAAAAAATCATCTTTATCGATCCATGGTGCTGAAACCAATTTGATAATGAAGTCATTTTCAATTGGTAATTTTGTCAGAATCTGTCGTAGAAGTAACTGCATATGACATGAACTGATCGAATTTAATTTGATGGGAAATGGTAGGTAAAACGACTAAAGACCCTTTTGGCAGTACAATAAAACGCATGACCCCATATATTAGGGACTCTATATTAGGTTTTCCATCGGTTTAGATTTTGAAAGAGATTTTTAAAAGTAATTCTGAGACCCAAAAATGAACAACCCATGGCGACTTTGGCTAAAATTCCATTTTCGCATGTAAGGAGAGGGAGTGTAGAAACTTTAGATTTAATGTAAAAACTTAAGCTTATTAGGTGCAGAGATGTCAATGTACTCCAATATATCAAGGGACTACTCATTTATACTCAACTAATGTGAGTCTTCTATTACCTACATCTTCCTTACGTGCAGCCGCTTCTATTTTTCATGCGTAATCTTTTTTCAGTCTATCATCGTGCAATTTTCCCTTGGTTGGGTATCTCATCGTGTGGTTTATTTTGTAGCATATGAGATGTAATGGATCACGCTCTGATATCGTGTAGAAACTTCGAAGTTTCCTGCAAAGTAGGATTCTTACCCGCTGGTTCAAATAAAGTCATAACTTTAGTAATACCAATAACCCAATGGACAACAGGAGCTTTGGCAATTTCTTAACAAGAATCTTTACCACTTTAATACAAGAAATTTATAAAAAAAAAAAACTAATTTATCAATAATTACTCATTTCACATGTTATGTTTCAAACAAATAAGTGTGCAATTTTGTTATTCGGTCTTCCCACTCTTAAGTTATCCAAATCACTTTATATATTCTTCATTATCCATTCCTTTATTCCACAGTACTCCACCCCATATTTAAAAGACTCTTTAAATTTTTGTCTTCATCTTTTCCCTTCCCCTAGCTAGTAGTTCCACACCTTTTATAGTATTTGTTTCTTATATGATTTCAAACACCTTTTGGGTACATGTACTGAAAATAGTACTACATCCGTCCCAAAATAAATGTTCGCTCCGTAAAAAAAGGACTTAAAAATAATATAATTTTTACAAGAAAAAATTCCAACTTTTTTCGTAAATTAAAAGAACTCATAAATATCCAATAAATTGTTGAAAAAAGTCTGAATTTTTCTTGAAAAATTCATATTCTTTTTAGGTTTTCATTTTGCAGACCGGACATTTATTTTTGACACGGAGGGAGTATATTTTTGTTGGCCTGGCTACCTAAACAGAAAGTACACTCAACTCAAATAAAATAAAAATATGTGGGAGAGGGTTGAATGTAAGTTAACCATATATATATTCACTATTTTTCAATTTAAGTACTTTTTTTGAGGTGTTTTTCTGCCTTGGAGAAAGTTTTTGTTCCACATACTGGAATGGGGGAAGCAGTTATGGCACTGTACAAGCTGGGGGCCGCAAAAATAAATGCAGTTGATGATACAATTTTCAAGATATGCACTCAGAGCCCAAATTATTCAGGCAAGGTCCTATGTGCCAACAACCATGTACTTCTGTGCTGAGAAATTTTTTGGCCGTTGAATTTAATTAAAACATAAAAAAAAATGTACAATCCAACTGCCAAAAAACTCCTCGACACAGGGGCTTTCGGGACAGAGAAGATCAGACTCCCAAATTATTCATCTCCTTCAGAAGAAACACATCAACCCGTCTATCCATCACTGCCACCACAATTTACTTGTATATTGAGTACCAGAGTTTTTTGATCCTTACAAATTTGCAGTTAACAGGATAAGATCGTGCTCTACTTATTTACCGTTCTATTTTCTTTTTATTTATAATTGGGGTTCTCCTGAGCGATAGGGATAACATTGTCTTTTTCTTTCGGTAACGATCAATTGGACTTTGGGTAAGTATACTCGAGAAAAAAACTAAAAAAGGGATTTCTCGATAAATAATAAATTCGTACATGATCGTCAGGAAAATATATTATCTTATCATTACAATTAAAACATAGCTAGGAACAAGCTGATGAGTTTTTTCATCTTTATTGAAGAATACTCATTGAATATAGAGGCAATAAAAAGGATCTTCAAAAACTTAGGAGGTCGTTCCGGTAGAAATAAATAAATAAATAAACTTAGGTCATTCTATATAAAGGCTATATATATGAAGATCTCAACAATTACAGGGGCATCATAGTTATTACTATAAATTGAGGGGGCCTTCGTCTCTGTGCACCATATCGGAACTCAAACTCAAAAAGACCAACTATATATGGTGTAATTTGAGTTCATTATTCAATGAGCAATGATACGCACGTACATGTAAAAAACAATTCTGAACGTATATAATTGTGTCCAGAACAGTTCGATACACACGAGTTCACGTGCATCGAACAGCTCCGAGCACAGTTTGTATTCCGAAGTTGTGTATTAAAGGGGTATGTGGATATATAGATCCTTGTTCGGTTTGAATTTTGATGGAGATTTTTGAAAATAATGAGTGAATAAAAATAGATAGAAAATTTATTGAAAACCATGTCTAGAAATTTTGAGACCATAAAACGAACAATGCCTGTATAACATACGTAGTGTACTACGGCTCCGTTCCGCAACGGGAAAAAAACCCTTATTTTTTAAGAAGGCAATTTCAAGCTCAAAAATCATGTATTTACGCAAATAA
>JAOTQK010000003.1:13436178-13450556 GCA_025642025.1 Rhododendron ferrugineum
CAAAGAAGGTGGCATTATGAGTTCTCAACTTTCCAATTTCACATTGACATTGTATCAATGAACAACTACTCTTTCCTTTTCTCACATTTCTTCTCACTTGGCTCCCACTCGGAATTGTTTGCCGTAATTCAAAACAGAGCACTATATCACTTTGTCATTTGACGTTTAGGGCCCGTTTTGATGCGGGAAAAGAATTGGAGGTATTAGTTAAAAAGAAAGATAAGATAGTAAGGGGTATTATATAAAAAGGGTGAGTCCACATTGATGTGACCAGGGGGGTTTAAAAAGTAGTTGGTTTGAATGAGATATTAGAGAAAGGGAATTAAATAGTACTCGGTTTAGAAGATGGATAAAATAAGGGATAAGATTGTTTTGTAGTTGAAATGGAAGAAGAGGGGTATTATCCGGGGATATTATTTAATACCATCCCAAAACCTCCCCATAAATAATCCCTCCGCCGGGGGTATTAAGGGGTATAAGAGAAGAGGGGCTTAAGCTAATACCCCTCATTTTTTGGTTCCCAAACCATGGCTTAAGTGATGGGTCTGGGTATATATGAGGGGTATTAATACCCCTTCACAGTCCCCCATCCAAACGACCCATGAGGCTATATTAGCACAAAACTCGTGCTATGTACGGGCAGGATCACGAACACACAGTATTTCATCGTCCCATTGTTTTTTTTCCTTTCAGATCGGTGCCATCTAGGGCTGTAAATGAACTGAGCCGTTTGTGAACTATTCGATGCTCGACTCAGTAAAGACTCGTTCGAGTTCGATTCGTCTGCTAAATGAACCGAACCCAAACCTCAATTTTAGGCTCGTTTCATAAATGAGCCGAACATGAACGGAGCAGTATTCGGCTCAATTAGACTCGCGAACCTGGAGCATATGTGTATCATGGAAATTTTATATAGTTATATTGTGAAAACTTTAAAACTTGTACAAGTCTAGACGTTTACAATTACTAAAAATTTATTTATATATATGTTTTTATCATTTTATATGTATATGAACATATTTTTATGTACATAATGAAAATTTATTTGCAGTTTTAGACCTGTATAAGAGCATAAAAATATGATATTATTGGATCGTTAAGACTCGTGAACAATCTTGAGTTCGACCCAAACCTGGGCAAGCTCGATTTGAGTTTGGCTCGTCATAATGTTCATTGAGTTCAGCTAGAGCTCGAGTTCGCTAAAAAACTTAATGAACGAATCTGAATATTCTAATATTCGGCTCAAATCAGCTCGTTTACAGCCCTAGTGCCATCCCACTTCAATTTGTTATTTTTCTAGGAGAATTCCAATACATGGCCTAGAGGCGGTGAGAAAAAGGGTTTCAAACATAAACTATTTTTCTGATCAAAAAAAAAAAAAAAAAGCTATTTTCCCTTCGTTTTTAGCTGGATCGAGAGAAAGATTTACCAAGATATTTCTCAAGAAAAAAAAAATTTGTTTTCATTAATGTCCATGAGAAGATGGGAAAGCTTGCCTTTCTTTCCTTAAAAAATTCAAGACTCAAACATAAGTCGAGTCTGCTTTCAGAATGAAGATTAGAAACAAGTCAATATAAAGACGGTGGAAATTTTGAAAGGAATTCAATTTCTTCCTGATCATCCAGATTAGTTGCACAAAACACAAGACGCGTGGCAAGCAGGACCACGTTTGGTCCTCGTCTGTTTGCCACATAGCCAATGATCTAATATTCGGAAATGATTTTCGCACTCCCTTTTAATCTTCTTACACTTCTTGCTGACATGGTGTAAAAAACAAACCGCAATTATCTATTGAAATCTATACTTGCTGGCACGATTGCACTGGATTTTTTCCCCCCTTATTTTCTTTTTCCATCACAGATCCCAGATCCAAAGCAGTAGGGTAAGGGCCAGAGCCACACAACTCGGTACGCTTTCCTAATGTCACAGTTATCACAAAACTGAACATCTCTAGGCCAATCAAATAAAGCATATAACTGAAGAATCACACAATTATCTTCAAAAACTAGCATGGAAATGCATCATACCAGGCTTAATCATGAAAAACTTAAATACAAACATACATTCTTGTCTTCCACATGGAAATTCAATCATAACTTCTTCCAGGAATTGGAAGGACACAATGACATGCATCAAGATAAAGTTCGCTTGTTGAAAGACTCCATGGTCAAGTTGGCAGTAAAAGCTGGAATTGAATTCATCTTTCTGATAAATATATCAACCTGCAATTGTACCACAATATAATCGGTTACTATTAGCGAGTTCCACCAGCGGAAACTTTCCCTGAACCAGCTTAATGAACTCTAGTTCATCGAGGACTGGAGAAGGGCAACTATGCCAGTTCCTAAACAGTAACATTTTAAAGTAAAATTGTGGAAGATTTTGCTCCATACCTGACGGGATATCTCAGGTTGAGAGGTGTAATCATTTACCTATTAGATGGAAGAAGAAAATTAGTATATAATGAAACAGGTTCTGGATAAAAGATAATAATGGAATAGACGAAGGACCGGCGTGCTATCAATTCCTGTGTCGGTAAGTCCATACGGGGCTTAGAGACCCGGCTTTAATTGGGGCCCCTTTAGTGGACGTTGGAGTTGCCCCCAGATTAGTAGGTCCGTTGGTTTGGATACCGAGTTATCAAAAGGAAAGTGTCAAAGGAAGAGGCTCTTTATCTCAATGCAAAAGCCAAGAAATCAATTTTTAATGGCCATCTAAAAGATTATGAAGCAAGACAATATCATGGTTTGTTTGAAGACAGCAGACCAGAAGAACTGTAAAGTGTAAACCATCGTGCAACTTACCAGAATGTTTGTATACCCTGATTCATATTCAAATTGTAGCTTTTCATCATCACTTTGAGCATAGATAGACTGGAGAGTAAAACGCGTTACCGGAATTCCATCAGAGCGCTGGTGATCATCCATCACAATCTGCATAAGTAATTATTTTTCAAAATGCGAGTTCCAAAACCATATCCTATGAGAAACACAGACAGACGGGAAGGGGAAAAACTTCGAGAGTACATAAGCTTATTCGGCCGTAAATTTGGTGTTAGGAAGCAAAAGCTCCTATTAAGCATTTCTTAGCTGGCCTATTCTCGGTATTTACTTTAAGAATCAAGATTGTAAGAGCACACTGTGATTTTGGGTCCTTTTCCATTCCCCATTCTCAGATCAGCTAGGGATTTTTTAGGAAAAAAAAGTATGACCTCACAATTTTGAAAGTAAGACCTTATCTGTGTTACCAATAAGGATAGACTTGAGAATTGAGACAGTTATGGGAGAACCAACAAGAGAGTAGAGAAGAATACCTTGTAACCAAAAAGCTCACAGCATGCCCTTCGGAACACTGAAATTTTATCTGCAAAAACAGTCTTGTATCTGGTCCATAAACACATTCAGAAGCTTCAATTTCGACGAATTGGATTAAAGTTAACTCAAAGCTATGCAGCAAAAACTTCCATCAACCACTTACCTTTCCTCGCGTTTTTCAAGTGTTGCAATTTGCTCCTTGTATTGCACTATCTTTCCAGAAATATAGGAGTCTACAAGTGTCCCAGCATCACCTGGATAGTTTAACAGAACGCAGGCTCGATTGTAAGGCAGACAACATAGGAAAATTCAATGCTTCTGACAAAATCAACAAGCTAGCACTCAAGTTTCTAGCTATATCCATTAAAGGATTTCATATGGATAGTTTCCTAATAGCTCTAGCTCATTTCCTTTGAAATATATATCAGCCCAACCACGAAGTAGCATCATCACTCGCAGCAGAATAATGCAAAATTAGAACAGCTATTGTCCTCGTGATCACCACCAGATGCATATATTATAACCTAGTTCCAAGAATTTTAGATAACCTTGTTACTTGACAAAGCAAGTGCAAGTTTTCTATCTAAAAACAAATTTTCCAATTTAAAGATGTCATGCTTGGAATAAAGGAAAAATCTGGAAGAGTTAAGATGAATGTATTGAATGGTGTAACCATAAAACGGAAAGTTCGGTTCTTGCACATCGCCTATTCCCATTACTTTAATTTTCATGAATGACAACTTAGTGACTTTTTCCCTGCAGAAGAAAGCGAAAGTACACCACAAATAAACATTTAAAAAAAGATGGTCAAAGTAACATAAAATTCTCCATGCGATAAGTTACGCGAGACTTATATAATTGACCATCATAACAACCTATACAAGGACCACAAACAACGGTAAGTACGTGAAAAGTTTACAGAACAATTTTTGCTACCTGACTGTTTTTTCAACTCTTCAACAGCTTGCAACTTCTCCTTCGTCTTCTGTAATTCACTTTGTAAAGCATCTATCGTCTGTTTTGCCTCATTGTCAACTGCAAGGGTATTCACCATTCGCAGAACTTTTGTATTTGCAGAAGAAAATTCACCATGACCCAGCTGCAAAGGGAATACAAAGAAAAATGCTTTAGGTATAATGAACTTGTTATTCATGATGTGTTATTGGCCACAAAAAGAATCTTTCTTTTGTCATGCTTCCAACTGGACCAACTCTGCTGAAAAATGACAGCTTTTTATTTTGAACGTGACTTTTCTTTTTCTTTCAGCATAGTTGTTCTGAGTATTACTAACATTAAAGAGTTTTGATTTGGGAACACGTCCAAAAGCCCATCATTGGTGTTTTCGGGAATTATAATTTTTTATAGGCAACACTAAATTGGCTTTTGCTGGAAAATGTACCAAACTTGGGCATCCTATAACAACGTTTCCAGCAGCAATCTCTCCTCCTTCACTCCCTCACACTCGGAGCTTTTTACCTTGTCTCATTGTTTCTTGTAGTATGTGCATGTCGCGTACACTGCAAGTATTTTATGTTCAACAATTCATAGTTTTTTTTATCCGTTCAACAATTCATAGTTACTAAGACCTTTTCAACTACAAGATGCCTTAGAACCACAATACTAATATATCTAAAACCTTCACTCTAGCAAAGTATTTGTACAGAGAGTGACCCAAAAAATGTAAAATCCGATACAACATCAGCTGTCACAATTTTTCCCTGCCTAATCAAATATGCTTGTAGCCACAGAACTGCAGTATTAAAAACCAAACACTCCATATATAATTTCTATCTGGAATATAAAGTAGCCACGTTGATGACCTAATAATACCACGACATATGCGTACAACATTGTAATAGGGTCAACATTTTCTGAACCCTCTCTTGCCCATGCCCTTAGAAGAAGCAACATTTAGAAGTAAACTCTAACGAACCTAAAATGTGAGTGGTATAGGAACAAATATATAACACTACTGAAGAGTTAGAATGATCAAAAAACAGCAGGATGCCAAGTAGATTTATCTATGGTATACAAACCTTGGACTCCAATAGAGAAATTTCAGAACGAAGACGGTCGCCCTCCCTCTCCAATGACTTGATTCTTCTTGCCTCATTATTTAACCTCTCATTGAGCCCCTTCAACTCATTGTGCTGATGACTGTTGATTTCTTTTTGTGCACCTAAATTAGTTTCCAATTCTTTGACATAGCTTTCCTTTTTGGCAAGACATGATTCAAGTTCCTGTCCTTGGCAATCAAAACAATAAAGACCCCATCAGGAACAAAAATATCCGGGAGAAACAAATAAAATAGGTTTGAAGCTGCAAAACCTTAAAAAGAGTTCCATTTACTAAATCGCCCCCTGCAGCCACATTATTCTGCGCCTTTAATTCATCGACGACATTTTTCAGCCAATCTCTTTCCTCAGTAACAGATGAAAGCTGCCAAACAAATAACAGGAACACAGTAATATCAGTCTTGTGGCCATAAAATCCATGAGCATCTAAACCGAATTTGAAAAAGGAAAAAGGAAAGAAATAAGGATAAACAAGAAGAGCCTTAAAGATATTTCAAGCGGCTTGTCAGATATCAGCCAATACATGGCCGTATCAGCGGTACCGTTACGTATCTCAATACCGCGATTTATGTACCTTAGAGCCCTAAGAATTATATCACAAAGACTAATTTATTTTCCATTGTTTTGCCCCCTCACAACCCACATACCTAAACCCAGTTGAATACACCTCAAATACTCCATAGAGGAAAAGGGTAAAATACAGTCCCCTTGGCAAAGAAAATAAAAACAAAATGTCACTCATGTTGAGGAACATAAGCATGTTAGGATTCACTGAGAATAAGAGAGTTCACAAGCACCAAATGTAATCCTTACCATCAACTCAATCCGCTTGACCTCTGATTTTAAAGCTCCTGCATTCTCTGTCGCCAATGCAGCTACAGCATCAGCATTTTGTTTTCCAAGTTCTGAATCATCCAAAGACACCTCTATTTGTTTCAGGCGTGCATTGGCCTCGCCCACCTTCCCCATGCTTTCAATCACCTCTCTACAGAAGGAAAGCCACAAAATGAGTGGGTTCCGAAGTACAAAAATTAAACCTAGTATCTCTACATTTCCCTGTTTTCCCCTATTGCACAGATGATGATTGATTAACTGATAGAAGTAAAGCACGAAGTTGGGGATGAGTGCACCTGAATAGATCCAATGTTTACAATAAAGAGAAAAAGAAAAGAACACAAAAAATAGTTTTCGCTCCTGTTGTAAATAAAGAAGGAAAATCATGGTAGAGAACATCGATGTACATCATCCCAAGGATACCGAACAAAAGTGGCACGTAATCTCCAATGAAACAGACTCCACAGTCCAGCTATATATCTCATAGATCTACTTCATCAGAAACTAGTGTGCACAATTAAAGATGATGAATAATAGTAACATTCTAGAAAGACCAGAGGCATTCCTTTGTTACAAAATCATTGAGTTTAAACATGCTACCGGAGAGAAGAGATCCAAAAAGCAACATCAGTTTTCAACAAGACGAGGAAAATGAAGGTAGAAGAAAATACGTGGAATGCAGAACACACCTTTGTAATTCGGCAAACTTGATAGGTATATCCTCAGCACATGATACACCAGGAATGTCCCTCACCAACAACTTCCAAGAAGACAATTCCTCCTCCAACTTCGTCATTCTCAACTGTATATCAGATAATTTAAATAATTCTACTTCAGCCCTCTCCCTCCGGCCCTTTTCCTCCAACAGTTTCTCCTTCAATAACTCAATATCTTCATGAGAGCTTTTTAACTTCCTTGCTTCTCGCACTTCAGACTCCTGAATCAACGTCAATGCAAAAAGAGAAGAAAAACAAAGACGATTACAGCTGTAGAAGTTCTCCAGGGAGTAAGAACAACCACTGACACCATTTCTACAATTTGCAAAAAACTGGGGAGCACAGCAATATCTCAACGCAAAGTACCTCAACATGGACATGAATAGGTAGTGATTCAATGATGCCTATACCATGCAAAACCACATATCTTACACGAGTTTATCCAATGAAGACAATCCAAAGTATTTGGTGAAGTTTACAAAGATGCATAAATATTAGCTTCTCTTTTGAGGGGGAGACCAAAATATTTTGTCTGAGATGAACTGAACATATGTCACCAGTCTACGCTGATCAATTAGCTCAACAATTTTTAAAATTATAATTTGTGTAGAAAACAAATAGAAATCAAAGGATTTCATGATAGCTTGATCCGATTGGCTTTTAATGAGAAATAAGTCAAACCAGACGTGACTCTAGTAAAAAGCCATGTGCAAAAAATTGAAGGATAAAAATTTGGAAAAAAGCATACTTACAAAAGCCCGCAGCTCTTCTCGCAGATGCTTTACCAAAATATCGCTCCCTGTAGATGAAACTTCTGGAAATGTGAAACCTGATAGTTTCTTCTCTAGCTCGCTCTTCTGATGCAAGCTCTGAGTAATGTGAGAAGAATGATTAAATAATGCTATCATACTTCACTAAAATGGAGTCGTCAAATACCCAGATAAAAATATAAATTGACTGCATACATTCGTATATGAGCCAACTTAGCTGCAGAACCATGGAACAGGAAAGAATCTGACACATAGACATATACACATAATTATATTTTGTGTCCATAATTTACATATGTGTGTATATATACAAGCGTCATGATTCTATAATATTTAATGTTATTTATAGCCAAGGCTAAAATCTTGTTATGTTATTTATTCCTGATTATTTATGATTAAATATTAAATGGAAAAGTTTTAATGAGAGAATGTTTGAGTATGAAAAAAGAAAGTTTAAAAGCTGTTTTCTAACCTCTTGTATTTTAATTTTCGTATTTTGAAAAGTGTAGAAAAAAGAGAGTTTCATTTAGAGAATGCCACATAGGAGAGAGCCCGATTTTATTTTCAGAAACTACATTTGCTTAGTATGTAGTATAGATACACATACAACAGAGAGGGAGGGAGAGAGAGAGCTTTCTCACACATGTTCAAATAAGAAAACAGTGTAACAAACCTAAAGGATGCTAAAAAAGGTAAACCACCATAGATGCGCAGGAAGATCCTGTTTCTATATACATTGGTATTAGACATCATTTGATTGGATATAGTAGAGGTTAAGCTAGGGGTTCCCCAATCCAGTCGAATCAGAAAATTGATTGAACAGAGAAAGATATAGTTTCTATTTTTAAGTACAACAAACATTTACTTTAGCCCAACACTGTATTAAAGAGTAAATCCCTCCTTCACCACATCCACTAATGTCTAACCAATACACTAAAGGTGGGTTGGTTGGTCATTTAACTAGTGTCCCATTAACCTAGATCATCCCTCCCACACTTGTATATTGCACATTACCAGGGTACCCAAGCAATGTGACACTGTGCTTAGCACCCTCCCTCACGCGCAACATTCTCACTCCACAGCACTTGCTGCCTGGCGTGCAGGCCAAGGACACTCACCATCCCTGGAGTACTGATAACATGGTTCACAACTTCACATATTGGGTAGTCCTCAACCCCCAAACTCGAGGTGAGGGTGCCCCTAGGTTTATATATGAAACATTAACTTTGTACCATGCCTAATTATATGTTTTTATATGTCATAAGACATACATTTCTGGGGAAAAAAATGTAAATACAACAAGAAGATATAATATATGTGAACAAACGAAAAGGAAGAAATATTGTACGTTAATAAAATCTACAATACCATGTCCCTTACTAACAATTGTATTTACCATCATTCTGGCATGAGATTCAAGAACAAGAAAAAAAATGAAATGTGTACATAGGGCAAAAGACGAAGAAGAATACTGCAAAACCATCTACCTCATCAAGCCGTTTTTTAGCTTCTTCAAGGTGATGTTTCAGCAGCACCAATTCCTTTTCAGCATTATTAGCTCTGCATTCCATCCTTTCAAGCTAAACAAGAAATTGAAAATTTATTCCAACAAACAAACAAAGCGGTCTTCAGATTCAGCAATACATTAGCAACTCACATCTGCAGTTACTCTAGAAAGCGAAAATTTTGAATCACTTTTCACGTGTGCAAGCTCCTTCTGCAGGTGCTTCTTTTCCCTCTCCATGCTTTCTGAAAGATGGGTCAGTTTTCCCTCTAATAGGCTTGCCTTCTCTTCAGCTGAAGCTGCTGAAGACTCAGCTTTTTTGCGAAGATTCATTTCACTTTGGAGCTTCACCTATAGACGGATTGCATGAACTATTAGCTGGCAATGATGGCAAAGACAAATAAATCAAAGAAGATCAAAATTCTATAGGGGGGAAAATACAGAAGGAAATTTTATCAACAGGAATACAAGGATAGTGGAATTGAACCCTCAAAATATATAGCCAATTAAACAGTTGCAGAATTAGCAAAGTCTGTCTGCTATCGAGAAACACCTCTATTTTGCAGTACCTAGTCAAAAATAAGGCTAATTTACAACAACAACAAAAAACCATCTGGTAAGGTACAAAAAAGGAATGCTAGATCAACTATCCCAATCCACTTCACTTTGTTTGGTTCAGTTCTTTTTTAAACTTGCTCCTACCTCTAAAATTTGTAGCACCAACTGAACTGATAATCCTTGGATCACCGATCACGTGTCAGAAAACAAACTCAAACTTGAAAACCAGTACTTAATTTGTGCATTGGCATGGTATGGTTTACTGCTTATATGTTCAAGATCTCATGCCAAGACCAAAAATGGTAAAACCACCATTGATGGTAGTCTAGATTCCTAGAAGTTCATTTAATTTGCCTTTCCAACACCGCTAATAGCCTCATACCACCTTTGATTCAATGAAACAGCCCATGAGTTCTTTCGATTACACAGATACACTCGGATGGGTCATGGCTTCATATTACCACTAATTTTGAGCGAGCGGAATCATTGTCACAAGTGTAGAATGTGATCAAAAGCAAGAACAGGAGAACAACCATTTTCACCATCACATGTACCACATTGCCCGTACAAGTATATGAGTGGGAACTGGTAAACGTATTGATATTAAATCCTAAAGAAAACATTAATCTAGCCTGTAACTATTTAGTGAATATGAGGTTCAGTGGCCTTGTGTTCAAGTCTCTAATCATTTTCGGTAGAGCCTTAGCTGGGAGCACCGAAGCCTGTTTAACTTTAGAACTCAAAGTCAAAAGTCGCTTATTCACAGCTTTGATCGAGTCAGTAAATTTTCCAGATTGATACAACTGCTAACATGAAAAAGAAAAAGGAAGAAAGAAAACTAAGTTGTATTCAGAAAGTATTCTCTAACTGTTGCAATCCAAACATAAGACAAGCACACAGCAAAATACGGTAGTCAAAAAAAAGTGTAACAAAATCTCTTGAACAATTAAAATCAAAGCAAAAAAAGAGTCAAGTTTATAATAAGATGAGTCTTGTTAATCCCATCCCATGTTGATGAGCAAACAGCATAACTATCAGGCTCGTCACAAGACAATATTATGCATTAAATGCTGAATGTATGATGCACTAAGCATCCAATTTTCCAACGATCATTCTGACTCCACCACATTAGAAATTTTCTTAGAATTTCGTTTTGGTATATCCATAGCATCTATATTCATAAGTAATAGGTCAAGATTTTAACAAATGTCAATTCCATTAAGCTTTGGCATCAACATGAACAGGCTGAGGAAAACACAAGAAAACTCATCTGCAGTATACGGGTCAGAACAAATCCAAGAAAGCTCATAACTCTCAACTATTGTGCACATGCATAGAAGAGACAACAAATGCTAGGTTAGAAAACTGAGGTAAACTGGTAAGACTGTCAATGAGTTTTATGATGCCGAAACATGCATGTTTATTTTGAAACTTGCTGCAATGACATTTCTTTAGGTAATGAACAGAGTTCCTGTAGAATGAATTCACTGTTGCCATGATTTCCATTCTAACACTCCAACTATGTCCTTTTCATTGCATATGCAACGCCTACCTAGGTTCAACAATAAATTGTAATCATAGCATGAACATTGAGCCTATGATAGGAGCTCGGTCATTTGTCAACCAAGAGAGAAGGACGTCGACCAAAAAAAAGAAGAAAACAGCATTGAGAATTTGGCCATGCAATGCAACTACGTAAGAAGGTGCATCATTACCAAACTGTTTTTTTTTTTAAGAGGACATGAACTCATGAAATTATAGAATCAGCAAGTCAGCAAATTGGAACAGTGAACTTGGATTAGAAGCCTTTTCCAAGTAACAGCCGTTCATGACATGTAACCAAATTATTTAAAAGCAAGCAATAAAATCTGGACCTCAAGTTCACTGCATGCTTTAAGTTGATTTTTTAGTCGTCCCTGAGAATCATTGACCTCCTTCAGCAGCTGCTCTTGTAGAGCCTGTTCACGTCCTTTAGTAGCAGCAAGTTCTTGTTCCGCAAAGAAAAATTGATCTCTGAATTTCTTCCTCTCAGTTTCTGTAAAAAGTAGAAAAGGAACAACGTATAACACAATCTCTCATAAACGGACACCGTCAGATCTCAGAGAGAAGAACTTGGAAGAATAGATTTTAAAATATTCTAAGGAAAATTTGCAAAAGCAGAGATGGAAAGCAGTCAAATTTTTCGACATCTTGTGCTATAAAGTTAAACAATGACACGGTATTTTACTGTAAAATCAAGTCGGTTTATGTTGTACCTCCCAATTCCTCCACAACATAGAAGATGTACTTAGTCAATAGACAAGGTTAAGCTCAAAGCCAAACATAATCTCAACAAGAAGTTGGAGCACACTTACATAGGTGACCCACCTGCTCTGCAAAAGTCATCATTTAGTGCCTCCAATTTAGATTTATAATCATGTGCTTGCTTCTCCGCACTGCTTAAGGCATCGAAAAATTCCAATTTAACCTACAATTGGTCACAAAGTAAATCCAGCCCATATAAGAACCAACCAATTAGATCTCTAAAAATTCTACAGTAAGGGCAACCCTAATACTCAGAAGGGAGAACTTTACATCCACAGTCAAAAGTTTCAAAATACAAATTATACACAATTTCAATGAGGGTGGGGAGTACTAGCTCTAGAATCTAAATTTCGCATGAAATTACTTCCCATCAAATTCACTTAATGAAAGAATACAGTACTTATACGATATGCTCGAGTGTCTTGAATAGTTGTATAACAGATCCTTAATCAACTAAGCCATCAATTACTTTTCCCACTTATTACATTAGCTCACACAATCCGCTTGTCCATATTATAAGTATACTCTTCTACACACGGTTGTACTCATACCCTATCTTCTGTGAGTTGGCCATACAGATGTACAAATGTCGAACCAATGCCCATACTTGTTCATAGGCTAGACGTACGGACAGTAAGCTTGAAAAAATAGAACATGTGGCCAAACCTGTAGTCTTGTACTAGTTGCCGCAGCTTACAAGAACAAAAGGTCCATGATCAAAATGAAGCAATGGTATGCATTTTCAAAAGTCAGATAATAGAATCAAATCAAAATAGGAAATATCCCTTCTTTTCCATTATGTTTTAAGTTAGGTTACAGAATGTCATGGCCTATTAGGAGACGATGGCCTTGACCAAGCAAAAGTAAGTTTTGGTTTTCCTTATTCCTTGTCTTTTTCAGATTTTTCCGCGCATTTTACACTCGATCACCTCTCGGCAGTTCAGTGGAGCAGTGGTAGCAAATCCAGGTGGATTTTCATCGGTTCGTACTGATATTCAAAGCCAATTGCCTCTATTTTTCAAACACTTTGATTAGCAAAGCTCGATCTAGCGAGACTAAGAGAACACTACATCATCCACACACATGCAAACCATCAAAAGCACCAATTGAAGAGGTAACTAACAATGCAAGTTGCTGTTGCCTTTCCACAAGCACTAAAGTGAAAAGACATATGATGTGCATATAATCCAGCAGGTCTAACAAAGTCTCAACTTCCAAATGCAATGAAAAATTTAAAACAAAACTAGTAGAATCGCATCAACACAGGTAGCGTATGAGCTCAACAAGAAGGCAACGAAAAACCTAAATCATTGACAGTTGATGAGCATAATTAGAATTACCATCTGACGGCATTGGTAAGTGCACAGCATTTGCTCGGAGTGGTCGTGAGACGGCTCCGGCACTGGAAGGTCCTCGAAGATGACGAGTTGGCCTTCGGAGTTTGGGCTCTCCGGCGGCCCCGAGTCGTCGGCCCTCCGCTTTTTTGGTGGTGGTGTTCTCAAAATCATTTTCGTTTGCACCTGCTAGGGTTCTCTCTCTCTCTCTCTCTCTCTCTCTCTCTCTCTCTCTCTCTCCCTCTAGTAGTCTCTTCCAAATTCCTCCCTGTATATGTACTATGTTTGCATCATCATCAAATGTGTATCAGTGTATGGCAGAAACCTGCGAAGGTCGCCAATGGCGCTACACACACACACGCAGATTATTGGGCCGTGATGAACCTGTTCTGTAATCTCTGGGCTCGAACTTCGAAAGGCCCAATGTAACCGATTGTGTAGCTGAAGACAGGAAAAAAACTGGATTTTCCAATTTACATAAATATATTTCGGGGCGGTTTCGGGGACTCTTAAAAAAAACCCAAGTTCCCGATTGAATTTTGATGATTCGAACCGTTCAATGTAATCAGAACGTGATTTTATGTGATCGCTAGAGAAATCAGCAAAAAAAATGACCGGAAAGGACTTCATCCGAATAGTTTTTTATTGAACTTTATTGAACGGTTCAATAAAAAACTGCTCAAATCAAGCCCTTCCAGATTATTTTTTTTGCCAATTTCTCGCAGGCACCTTTAAAATCACGTCCTGAACACATTGAACAGCTCGAATCATCAAAATTTGATCGGAAACTATGAGATTAAGATTTGGGGGGTTTTTTAGAGATTTTTTTAAGGGTCTCCGGAACCGCCCCAAATATATTTTTTTTGTTAGCTTTTGTCTGAACTAAATTGTGTTTTTTTTTCAGCAACTTATTTCTCTAAGTTCTCTTGTAAGTGAATTTATTAAAATTTTATTCCAAAGTATTTTAAG
>JAOTQK010000003.1:13480279-13493086 GCA_025642025.1 Rhododendron ferrugineum
TTTAATTCAACTTTTCTCCCAATTTTCCTTCTCATTTCCTTCTTAATCACTATTTTCTCTTCTTTTTCTTTATTTCCCCAACTTTTGTTTGAAACTTGTAGGTAAAAAAAGAAAAGGAAATTTTTTTTTTAAAAAAAATCTCCCCTTGATGCATGTGGATCCATGTGCATCCAAAAATTCTGAACACAATCTTGTCCGGAGTTGTTATAAAATTGTCCATGCAACAATGCTCAAATGATTGGGCACTTATTGGTTATAATTTTATGAAATTTCTCAGCCTAGTAGTGAGAAAAAGAAGTGCATTTAGCAAGCCAAACTCAAGCTCTACATGAACAAGTCAATCCGTTTGTGGAGTGATTCATTGCTTAAAGTGAAAAAATTCAGCTCATGAACAAAGCACCTGAGCAACATACTACTACCATTCACTGATTTTGAATGTTCGAATCTAGATTTTCTAGAACCCCATTGCAAGATAGGAAGCAATGAACTCTGTTTCGACAAGCCATTTCTCATACTGGACACAAATTTCCCGGACTTTCTACACATTGAGGAATTCAACTATGATTTGCATTTCCCTTCTCTACTGCTTCCTTGAGTTTCCTCCCTAAAGCAAATGCCAGGGGTGGAGGGACAGCGTTGCCAATTTGCCGATGCTTGTGCTGAATATTTCCGGCAAATTTATAGCCATCTGGAAAACCCTGCATGCACAAGATGCCAAAAAGATCAGGAACCAGCACTATTTTACTTTTATAGATGAAGAAAATTGCGAAAAAAATATCAAAATACCCAACAATCAGCACTTGCACAATTACTCAAGTAGCAATACTATTCCTTGTTTTTCATTGACCAATGGACTTTGGAATTATTTGCATATAGTTAGCAGCCTAAGTTACAAAGCCCTCATTTTTCCCTAACACCCATGACATCAACCAAGTCAACCCCCAATGTCCCAAGAATGGCTAGTTTGAAATGATCCTAGTGGCTCATGGGAAGGGGAATTCAAATTGGACTAAACTGAAAGTGGGAATCCAAAAGTTTCAAGTGACAGACTTACCTGGGATCGAGCACACTCACGGACTGTGAGTATCCTATCTTGGTCGGGGTGAAAGCACATCCCAACTTTTCCCATCGGTTGTGGGTCAGTAATTGAAGTTGGAAAGTTTCCTTCCCAATCCAACCTTCCAAACAAGCCCTTCCATTGATTGTGCCTTTTCGCGGTGTTTGGCAGGCACCAAGGTATCAAATCAACAAATTGTCCAGTAGATAACCGAACCTGCAGAAAACAAGTGGGTTAAAGCCAGCAGCCAGACACAACTGAAACTATTAATAGGCATCACATCGTGGGATTAAACAGGAGGGTTGAGTACAACTTTTCAAAGAATAAAACTGTTCAAACCAGTTTGATTATCCGGAAGCATCAGATTGGACTGCAAATCCAAAGAGACCATATCTTACATAAGATATCCCACAAACCTGGGACATATAATACCTAGGAGTCCCGTTACAAGTTACCCGATACTATTACTTAACCTATAAAATCACCTATCACTTAATATGAGCCCAGTCAAATAAACGGACCATCTAGTAAAATTAGATGAGAGAGGTACCTTTTCATCAGGAAGGTCACGCCAATCAGCACCTGGGCGTCTAGGTATTTTTTGGCACCGAATGAGATTAAGCTCATTCATTTCTTTCGAAATATGATCAGTTAAGGCAGTTGTATCGCCTCGGATTTTCTTTTGGAACCACGACACAGGTTCATCTTTGTACTGTGCAGCCAACAAAGTAGAGTAAGATGTAAGCCACAATACAAGGTTAGGAAATCCATGGCAAAGAAACTTCAGAATCCGTATAGGAGAAACCCACCTCCATCGGAGTAGCTGAAGCACCATTTTTAACTTCTGGAAGTTCTCCAATTGTATCACGTACAGTTATTGCACGGAAAGGAGCACCAGTTGAAGTACTTCGCACAGCGGCATATTGGGTATTTCCATTCAATGTAACTCTAAGCTCTGGACCAGCAAAAACATGCATTGGCTCTGGCCATTCTGGAAGTGTCTCTTCAGGAGAAGCTGCCCATATGAAAGCACGTTTCCGAGATTGTGAAACACCAAATGCCCCAGCTTCTAAAATGCCAAATCTTACCTGCCAAAAAGAACATATAAGTGAAATCAGAAAAGATCCATATGATATGAAACTTATCTAGCGATCTTAAATGATGCACTTTCACATTGCACATGAAGGAGGTAGTTAATAACGATTTGCAAAGTCGAAACATACAAGATTGACAAAGGAAAAGTGAGAAAAAAATAGTGATAGGGAAAAGTTAAGTCATGCAATTGGAAAGGGAGGAGAAGAAGACAATAAAAGACACGTGTCCACTCATTCCCAACCGTTCAAAAAATTGTGTTGTGTTACCAAGATCACGTTGAATGAGAATGACAAACTAGTTAATTGTGTAGGGGTTATTTAAGGGACATAAAATGGCAAAGAAGTGCAATATACCTGATAACCCATGTCAAGCAGAGAAGCTAGGGTTAACCGAAACGTCTGCCCTTTGTTAAATGATACAATGTTTCTGACATTTTCTAGCAGGAAATACTTAGGCCGGAAGTAGTCGGCGAATGACAAGAATGCTAAGATCATTTCACATTGAACCTTACTCCATGTGCTCTGGTTAAACCTATTCATTCCAGAAAACCCCTGCAAAGGAAGATGATTTAAGAATAAAGGTTCAATAGCTCTATATAGGCTCCATTACACACTTTTATCAAAACTGCCTAAATAATTATCAACAACAAAGCAAGAAAGGGAAGAGATTTCATGTACCTGACATGGAGGCCCTCCATTGATAAAATCAACTTGTCCAGGTCGAGGCAAATTAGTGATCTCCTTCTCATCGAGCTTTGCCGCTAACTCCGCCGCCTCAGAAGTTGAAATACAGTCATCTTCATCTCCGCATGCTGTCATGATAGCTCTGCATATCAAGTCAGTAATGAGAAATCAAAGACAAACTCAAACAAAAACAGAATTTGGAACTTCACCAAAAAAAAAAAAAATGACACAAACATATTCCCACAAATAGGGTAAAATAGAGATACAACCTTTATTAATGTATCGAGGAAGGGTCTGCTGAATATCCACAAAGGTGTTGAAAAGTAAAATGCAATCTAACAAAGCTTAAATTTAAGAGAAAACAAGCAGATGCCTTTTGCTTAATATTGCGACTTTGAAATTAATATCAATAGAAAACAAACTGCAGGCAAAAAATAAAGCATCCACCTTAAAATCACATTGCAGTTATTAATAAGCATCAGGGCCTCCGGATGATTAAATTTGAAAGCCTCTCCTGCAGGTTCTTCATATTCAATTGCCCACTTAGTTTGGCACACTCCTGTTAAGTATTTATGAAGCAGATGGATCAATCACCAAGTACTTCAGAGTGGAGTTGAAGTTGGCAAAATATCGTTAAAAGACTAATATTAAGACCAAGAACAACGGAAGGAGCTTACCTGATTTCTGTAAACCTTCAGATAACCCTCCACAACCAGCAAAAATGTCTAGCGTGGCCAGGCGATTTGCTGAAGATGCCTCCTTTTTTTCATCAAGCCCATCTTCTCCTTCTATACATTTGCCTTTCTTCTTTCTATTCATAGCATCATCCGCAACCTTGCTTTTTGATGGGCTTAGTTTAATATTAGCTGGCAACTGTCCATGAAAGATAGAAAAGGTGTACAGACTTAAGAAATGAAAATATAGTTTGTCAAAGACAGAAAGCTTATCCAAAAGGAAAACTTCAGGAAGACTTCTAAAAGAAAAACAAAAACAGGATGTACTATAGAAAAATGACAAGTGAAATTGTGAAAAGATGTACGTGTGTGTATAAGAGAGAGAGAGAGAGAGAGAGACAAGGGACGCATTAACATTAGTACCACACAAGGGTAAGGAAGCTACCTGCTTGACTGCTCCGTTATTGTGGTCAAAAAAGTATTCACAGTAAAAGATGTGCTGAAAAATTGCCGGGTCATCCATAAATTGAAGATCATGCTTTCTTCGGACCTCACATTTTCCTTCTATGGCAATAAGAGGCACCGTTACTATGTTTTCACTGTAGTAAATCTGCAGATACCATTAAACTGGATTACAACATTTTTATAATTTATAACACAGAGAAGAATGTCCATAAGAGGCAACATACATATCCAAAAACTTCACTCCATTCTACAAACAGGGTAATATTAACTAATTAATTTGCTATTTAGGCATTTAGAATGTAAATAAGTATGGGGCTGTCTACTGCCATACACCAATAGACACATCTTCATATACGAAGGCTTACTGTCAAATCATTTCTAATATAAATGACAGACTATGTTGATGGTAGTTAAAAAATAATCACCTCTTGGATATCCGAACGGTATGCTTTCTCCGCTGAAATTTCCTCTGGTCTGAAAAATCTCCTAACTTTAACATTCATTGATTTAGGATCAGCTTTTTTAGAAGCCTTGCCTCCTTCAATCTCCAGCAAATGACATATAACATAAGCTTTCAGACCCACATTCCTGCCACCCTTAAAAGTTGCGCTGTCCTCATCTTCTCCGAAATGATGAGGACCTAAGTACACAAAGTCATGAATGCAGTACTCAGCTCCCTCATATGTAAAGCCAGTCATGGAAGAATCCAACACAAAGAGCTCTTTCTGCCTTTTGGCTTCTGTACTTTTACAGGAGTGGCAAAGCCCCGTACCAAGGCCCATAGAGTCTTTTTGAAGACTGAAGAAACCACCTTTGTCAGAGCAATACACACTTTTGCAAAAGTATTCCATGGGTAATCCTTTATTTTTCCTCTCCTCTGCTCTTTCCCGGTCGAGCTTATCATTAATGGCGTTAGACTTCCGATACTGGTAACCCCAAGGCCTCAACTGAGTTTCAACAACCACAGTTTGTATGACATCATCCAGTTCAAATTCCAAGCAATCATCTGTTAGAAACACCTCTCTCTCATTAGCTGTGTTCCCAAGAACAGTCTCAGATCCTCTCATCATCAATCTCCCATGAACCATTTTTCTAGCATCTGAGCTTTCAAACATGTACTCCACAAAATAGATAGAAGCACATTCATCAGAGTCATCCAGGCCCACCAGTACAGAACCACCAACTGACACCACGCTTCCACGAACTGCTGCCTGTGTGTAGAGAGCCCCAACCTCGCATGTTCTACCAACTTCTTTCCCAACCCATGTAATTTCCTCACTAGAACAGCGTGACTTTCTTTCTTTTGATGCCGAATGAGGTTTCACAATTTGCTCAATAACAGGTCCTTTTTCTTCTTCGACCTCTTCACAATCTTCTTCTACATCTTCTTGTTCCTCCTCAATTTCAGCTTCCTTCACTGCTTGTGTATCAATCTCCTTTGAGTCTTCCGGGGAGTAATTTGAGTAAAACTCGCCCCAAATTCTATTAATCAGTCTTGTTGTCGTAGCCGGCATAGCCTTCCGTTTAGAGATCACAGATGCCGCTGCTCCTCTTGGATTCAAATTTGCTTCCTTCCTCAGTAGCATTTTTTTCTTCACTAACCACTTTGTATGATGTCTTTCCTCCATTTTATCATGAAGACCAGTCACAAAAGCACACTTCCTAATAGTATCGTCTGGAAACTCAGCAAACTGCTGCAGTATAATTTGTCCATGGACTACCACGTATCTCTCTAGTGCCACTGAATTGGAAGAAATATAAGCAGGATGATGCTTGTCCAATTCAGACAACCTACTAATGACATCGGAGAATGAAAGTCGTGATACTCGACTCTGTTCCTTCAACAAAGTAATGGTGGAAATTGCAAGCCTGGCTGTTTTCAGAACTGGTTCATACCATGGCATGTACTGCTTTGATGGCTTTCCAAGCCTATACCTGTAGAAACAAGAAGACCATGTAAGCTGTCACCAAAATTATATTCTTTTCATTGTTGACATTTAGCCAAAACCGTCACAACACAAGCATGGTTGTCAAAATCGTACGATTCACGATTCACGCAAAAATGATACGAATCTATAGGTGAATCAAGGTTTATATAGAATCAGTGGTGAATCGTACGATTCACGATTCATGCAAAAACAACACGAATCTATAGGTGAATCATGGTTTATCATAAATGTTGCTTTCGACTAATATGAAACAACATTTGCAAAATTTGTTAATATTGGTATTTATTTTGATTCGGAGCATGGTAACCCCTTTTTCCTCAATCTTATTAGAGATTAAATACTCACTCTGAAGTTCTTTACAACTAAGATACCTTACACTGATGAGTTATGTGTTTTATTTTGGTAAGTTTTCATATTCTGATATGATGTGAGTCAATAGATTATAGATGTGCTCAATGTCTTTGCAATGTTACAATTTTAATTTGCTCGATGGTAATTATACAAGTAACTTTGAATATTGTTGAGGATGATATCTATATGGATGCGTTGTCTCGCAAAACGATCTTTTTAAATCATGTACCCTCTGAATCATAGACCAGGACAGGGCTAAGAGCCTCGAACCGACCCACATATGTTGCCATACAAGCTAGTTTAGTTTCGTACCTACCAAGGTACAAACTTTTATTGTGTTAAGGCCAAGCTTTCATTTTTATAATGAATGTTTAACATCTATATGCACATATCCATTTTACTACACTATTTATTTTCCTATTATGTACAAGAGTCTTTCCTATTAGACCATGTGATCATCCATTAGTAATCGGGAAAAAAACTTTAATATAAATTTAAACTTAGATTTTTGAATGTTACAATGTATCTTTATTATGTGGGTGCGTAGATACAATTTCCAATGTATTTTCAAATTTTGAACTGAATCGTTACAATTCCCGATTCGGTAAAGGGTCAATTCAATTCACGATTTGACAACCTTGGTCACAAGTTGTACGCAGATGAAGAAGGGTTTGATGCCAAAACCATAAGAACAGAATACGCGCTTGCAAGAGGGAGTTCTAAAATGAACTTCAGTCACTGCAAATATATCTAGGACGGTAGGAATGCAAGGATATGTAGAACTAAATACGCCCCCAATCATAATAGGCCACCCTTGTATACAAGTATACCTAGAGAAACAGAAGGACCTAAATTAGTTAATAGTTACCATAGTTGTCAGAATCGTACGATTCGGTGGGTAATCGATACAAATAGGCTGCCTGAATTGGAAATAGCTGTGAATCATACGTGAATCAGTGAATCGTTCAATTCACTTAAAATTTCCAAAATTTATTTTTTACTCTTGTTTGGCTTCTTTTGTTGTTTGAAAAGGGTTCAAACTATTTTTTTAAGGTCTTTAGTATTGTTATATGTCATCTTTTGTCTTACATGGATAGATAATAAGAAAAGGAGATTTATTACGAGAGTGAATGGAAAATGAGGAAAATAAAGGGAATATAACAACCCTATAGACCTTCTAAGGATTTGTTTTGTACTTATATCTCTTTTGTACAAAAAGAACCATAAGTAGGCTATATGAATCATCATCTCTTGGTAGTTGCAATAGAAGTAGCTTACCTAATACTCCACGTTATTATCAAATAATCATTTAGAAGAATGTTTTTAATGATTTAGGCCTAAATCAAGCCTAAATCTTTCATTTGTAGTATGTATTGTTGTTACCCTAATCAATAAGCATAGGTTTCTATGCATTATAGAAGTCATGACCGAATCGGAGCGATTCACGGTTTCGATTCACGATTCGAAAGATGACCATTTCGATTCTTGATTCGATTCACGATTTGACAACTATGATAGTTAGATTAGTGCTACTATCAAACTCTAGTATGAGAAAATAAGTTATTACCAGGCCATATCTGTCCGAATTGAAATAAAGACCATTGACGATCCAAATTCTATCATCCATTCCTTTATTGCACTCAAATATATAGGAATTCCATCGACATTGTGTTGCCCAGAAGAACTAGAAGTTCCATTAGACTCCCCATCAAGACAAAACCCACTTCCATCATCATCAGTCATAATCCCTGAGCCATAAATTGTAACGTCTATGTCGGCACAGGGTTTCATTGGAAGAAGCTCCAAAGAAATCAAGCGCGAATCAGAATTATAGAGAGCCCAGTTATGCAGCATGCTTCTAGGAAGGTCATCTGGATAATTTGCATCAATATCACTGTCAAAAATGACATACTCATCAGTTTCTTGAAGATCTGTCTTGTAATATGCAGGAAGAGGATAGTCATTAGCAATCTCATCTTCATTGATCTTAATGTAATATTTGTTCGATGAAGAAACCGCGCGCTGCCTTTTCTTCTGTCTCAGTGCTTGCCAGTTTTCCTTTTCCTGCAACAAGCGGGCCAACTTCATGTCCTCATCTTCCTCATCAGCAGTAGTTAATTCAAGTTTTTCTCCCTCCCGAATAGTCAGAGTTTTTTCTAACACTCTATCAGATGGAACCATTTCTTCAGGCACAAAACCCATTGTTTTCTTACTTTCATCCCTAAGGGAAACAAGAACGGGTAGCTCAAAGAAGATCTGAGTGTTTTTCTTGGATGTCTCATCCAAGCCAATTAGTTGGTTATAGATAAATTCTCCCTGCGAAAGAATAAATTCTCTGACAGATAACCCACGAGGAAAATTCTTTCTTCCACTCAAAGAGCGGACAACCCTAGCAAGTAACTCCTCAAGACTAAGGTTAGGATCACCCCCAGAAGATACTGAAAGCTTCTGGTAAATCTCAATGCATGCATTGGCCTTTTCATAGAAAAGACAGTACAAACTTTTGTAGCCCCCAGCTGGCTTAACACAGTCATAATCAGCAATATCGGTAGAGACCCATATGACCGGAGAGCCATCTTCATATCCAGATATTGACCAAGTTTCTATACGCCCAAAGCCCTCACATCTAACTCCTTTTCCCTTAGTTTTGTCAGAAGTTTCATCCAATGGCAAGATGAGACCCGAAATAAAAATGTCCGTCATTTCCAAACATTCTACTGGTTGTGGTTTTCCATCTTCATCATGGAAGACAAAGTCCGTCAGTCTCCTATTTGGCCGCATATCATCACGGCCAGCAGTCAAGCTTATTGCTTCTAACTCATCTTCTACTAAGTGGTCTCTTTTTGTTTCTACCATTTCTGATTTGTCAGATTTCGTAATTGACTTGTCCTTAAAATCTCTGCAGGCAGCAGCTCGCTTTGGCATTTTTCGAGAACCATTTTCAGTGCTCTCCGACGAACGCTTTTTCTTTGGTTTTGCAGTCACTTCACCATTAGGATCAGAAACAGTAGGTTTCTGTTTAGCCCTTGTTTTCTTTTCCTTTATCCCTAACAAACATAAGGAAAAAAATGTTGGTCAGAAAGATGGGAAGAAGACATGCAAACAAAAACTGCAGCCTGTATAGGCCCATGCAAGACATTGAATCCTTGCTATGCCTAATGATAATGACTAGTTAAAGGACTAATAATCTATCAACCCCAATAATGAGAGGCCAAAATGATGGAGACCATGGTTCCCAAAAAATGATATTAGTTACTGAAAAAAAGCACATACAGCACAAAGGAAATGTATACATGCGTAAGAAATGTAAACGATGTAGGAGAAGACCATGCTCGGGAGGTGATCATAGTAACAAAGATAGTAGCATCTCTAGACACATCATTATTGCAAAAGGAAAAAGATAGATTTGAATTGTTTTATGTAGGTAAACTAGTTCAGAGAGCATAAGCAAGAAGCAACATAATCAAATGAAACAATTTAGTAATGTAAGATCCATTCGGAGGTGCAAATAAAGAACATATGATTACCACCCAGCAAAAACTACCACAGTAAAGAGGAAAATACGTCTCGAAAGCCAAACTTGTATTTGTGGTATTGCAGTGTGGTTAAAGAACAGAATGTTGCAAAGAGGAATAAACAAAAAGTGGAGGACATACCAAGAATATCTAGAATGATGTCAACGTAATGAAAACAAAATCTTGGCACAATCAATGTTGGATATTTTGAAATGTTAATGTTAGAATTTTAATCTTCACTATTTCAGTTATTTATCTGGTGTGTTTTTTTCCCCTGATCATGCTATTTATCTGGTGGTTGGATAATGGAATAAACAGGAAGAAACAAAGGAAATATAATTCAAATGCTATTAATGCAGAATAGTGTCAAACAGTGTATAGATATGGTCATATTGACTTGGGGGCATGGTGTCCGCCAGGGAAATTAATAATTTATGGTCTCTGTGATAAATCATTGTTTATCTTCCCTTGAGTTATGATTTATGAGTTCCATTTACAAAAAGTAGATTCCATTCAGATTTCTTACGTAAGGAGCATTTTGATTCATGGAAGACAAAAACGAGAAGAGATAGGCAAATTGTAAGAGTGTTTCTTTGGTGTAGCTTTGAGCTCTAACCTAATCGTGCAGGTTGTCTAGCCGACGGTTCTAATAGTCGAGCTGGTGATCCAGAAGGGGACGAGCCATATGAGAAGCCGACCGGATTGTATTTCCAGAACATTGTCCACAACCAGATACAAGTCGCATTTCCAAGTTAGCACGCGTAAGTTAGGTATGCATGATTGTTTATACAAACAGTAACAGAGTAAGGTGCACATATGTCAAAACGAGAAGAGACAAAAAGGGTGCACAAATACGGTAGACAAACCCAATTGCATAATTCCATATATGACCAAACATAAGATGCAACAAATGGTATACAGTCAGTCAAACATAAGAATACAATTTATTCTAACTAGATCAAGAAATAGTATGCCTTCCAGCCTTCCTCCCTCCTTATCAAGCATTCCTTCTATCTTTGTTCATGTCCATACACGCAAATGTTGTTTAGTGCTAATATATATACTAAAGGCCACAAATCTCTCCCTCCCTCCTATGCATTTCCGATTTGTCTTTGAAACGTTCTCTATGGCTCCATTGAGTTATCAAGAAAGAAAAGTACTGAAACATCAAAGTTTTATACATTTTTTACTGTTCATTTAGCAAGATACGTTGGACACTTGCAGAAAAACTGTTCCAACAGTTTGTCCATAAAACTTATCTTGCCAAAAACGCAAGATTTTTGCAGGAATCTTATTTTTCAACAAGTTCCATTCTTAATTAAACACACATATTTCAATGTTTCCTCCTAAATTCTTTTGCAAATCAACATAGACAAGATAAATCCGTTTCCTTGTCCTTTACCCCACTTCACTTTCTTAACTTGCCTGTAAAAAAATCTATACAGCTAAGAGCCTTTGGGGCACTATGTAGTAGTTCCTATCTCTTTTATCAAACAAAACAAGTTCACCAAGTAACTCACGAATCGATAGTTGTCCAACCCTCAAAATACTTGTAAAAAATATGAAACCTGAGGCCAAGTTGTATAAGTCTCCCTGTGCGCCAGAGAGGAAGGAGTTCCATATATATCCCTGAAAGTATACTTGCAATATCTTTATCTGTATAAATTACACGAGGGTTATGGCAAAAATGCTTTGGGTGGTTGTAATATGACTGCAAATCAATTATTAAGACCATTGAAGGACCCTGCACGCAATGAATACTCCCATAAGTTCTGCAAATGTGCCCGTATAATGAGTGCAAATTGTTGATTTTGAAATTGGCACATGGCTAATTGAATACCAATGCAGAGAGCATTGGATGCTCCCCCTACAACCACTTCAATGCGATCTCTTAGATCGCTAATCAAAACCAACAACAACAACAAAATCTCAATCTGTTTTTTTGATAACTCTGGTGTCTGAGCCGTCTTACGCGCAACCAATTTATCCCAGAATCAATCCCACTGTACACCAACAGGAAAGAATATTAAAAACAGTAAAATCTAAAATAACAGTAACTTCTCTATACCAGACACTTCCTATACATGTATTGGGCCCGTACATGTATTGTTGGATATATCCATTTATGATTTATGTAACAAAAAGGGAGAGAGAAATAAATATAGACAAAACATACTCATAAACAAACTGAAACATAAAAAAAATTCTAAAATTACAATCAACATCTGTAAATCAGACAGTACATATAAGCGCTTTATCATGTATATGTACAAACATATACACACACACACACACACACACACACACACACACACACATATATATATATATATATAGAGAGAGAGAGAGAGAGATTTATAAATATTTATAGAGAGAGAAAGAGGGTAGGCATGCAATTAATGGACTACAATCTAAAACTCAGACCCTTCGTATCCGCGCATTGTTAGAAAGATATCTATGTCTATCCATATGCGATAAAAAAAAAAAATCTATATCTATCCATACATCAAGATACATAGATACATCTGCACATATATCTGTGCGCATTTTATATACCTGGATTCGCCTCGCCTTCCAACGGGGCCCCATTGACGACGGTGCCCTGGCTGGCCACCATCAGACTCGCCGAACCCATTTCGCCGATCGACCCAACGAATCTACGGCGCCCAAAAGCAAGATCGATCCGAGAAAACACCCGGCGAAGTACAGAGAGCCCTAGAACTGCTGGGAGGGAAACAGCTGGTGAAGCATAGAGACAAAGGCGGGGGGAATGGAAGAGGGTTTTTTATACCACTTGGGGGGTTTTCGTTCGTTTCAAAAAATGGACTAATGGCGGGAAAGTGGTTTCGGGAGCGCGCCACCATGAAAAACCAAAGTGGTAAAAAAAATTTGGGAAAAAACCCTAACTGTATACAGACACAAATGTGTTGTGTATAATTGGTGACTTTACTGCCTTTGCAAAGTTTTTGGCATTCTTGATCTTACTTTCCTCTCTCTCTCTTCTCTCTCTCTCTCTCT
>JAOTQK010000003.1:13518204-13529369 GCA_025642025.1 Rhododendron ferrugineum
GAAACATTTGAGACACGTACAGAAAGGTGATTTTGGCCAATAAATTAGAGGAAAGGGGCTAAAGGAAAAAAAGAAAGAAGAGAAAACCAAAGATATAGAAATAAAAAACGTAGTCTAAGGTAGCATCATGAAACCACTCCTTTTAAGGGCAAAGAATCGGACTTTGACGCACTTAATCATTGGTGCTTCCATTTTTTCAGGTATATAATATATAGTTGAAAGTCGTCACAAGAAAATTGACTCTGCATGTGAGTGCATATCACCCGAACACACACATCTACACATAAGTAAAGTGAGGTTCTAACAAACCTTTACAAATAGGGTACGTGGAGCCAACATAGAATAAGCATCAACACCGTTAAGATAGGCTTTGACCTCTGGTATGCCAGATCCGGCTGCCGCAGGAGCAATGTAAGCACAGAGGGCTGCAGCGGCAATTGCCAAAACCATGTTACTACCAGCATATGCTGCGAATGCCCCATAATACCTGCACTGGAATTGGAGCCACTTACAGTTACTTGAAACAGGTAGAAGCCAATTGTTTTTGGTCTCCTATATCCTACAATTATGTTAGGTATTACAAAAACAAATCGGAAACCAGAATTTCTGGGGGAAGAAAGCATGCTCTCCGAAGCATAATGCATCTGATCCTAGTAACAATCAAATGCCCACTGCATGCCAGCAGAATTTGCATAAAGCAGTTAAGCAATCTTTTCTTTCCTGTAGTTATGATTTTCTATGCTACAAAGGGTTGTAAATTCTTGCTCTAGGCCCATCCACAGGCAGTAATACAAATGGACCTACATGTGGTCATGGCTAGAAGTCCGAACTGCCTAATCGAGTCTAGGAAGGATCCAAAATGACATCAGAAATAAGGTTTCTACTTTCCGGAATCCTAAATAGGGTCACACCTTGCTCCTTTGTAAAAGCTGGTTTATCCCTCGTTAGTCCCTTTTTTATTTTAGTAGTAGTCGCTCGTTTATTTTCTTTCTTTCTTTTTGTTAAGGAGGATGCACCCTTCTGGAATGCTACACACTTATGCTTCTTTAATAACATTTTCACCTCCCAAGAAAAAAAAAAAAGGAGAGTAAGGATTTCACATGCATCATACTCCAACAAAAGTATGCAGGACAGATAGAATTGAACACAATGTTAGCAGCGGAAGGTGTGGGAGTATATCAGGCAAGAGGCCAAGCAAAAGTTTATCCTTCAATCAAGAAAAATGTTCTATCGCTTATAATTCAGGAATAAGTCATTACAGAAAAACAAAAAGCAGGATCTCTCTTCTGAACCACAGGATGTTACAGGGTTCAGTGTACCAGGAGATTTAACCATACTCCTAACTAACAATGAAATTCTGGCACCAAAGATACTGCGACTTTCCACGGGGGGATAGGCCAAAATACAACATTAATAACTAGAGGAAGTAAACCATAACGACAGCAATTCAATAAGAACCTTAACCTAACTGTATCAAGTGGAAGTCAGGCTTACTTTTCCTTGAGCATGAGATTGTTAGTAAGTAGAAGCTTAAAACCAGCAATGTTCTCAACAGCAAGGTTATTAAAGAATCCCACAACTCCTGTACTCAATCCTATAAGAAGTGCAAGCGTCCACTTTAGAACAACATACTGAAATATCTGAACCTTGTTCCTAGATCTCCAGTCCTGCTTGAAAAGATCATTTTCAATAATCCTACAAAAACATATATCAACAAATTAGACAAGATACATGCATGTTGAAAGCAGCAATCCAAGGTGCAAACGAAGTGCAAGTGATTTAAATTAGTCTAATTTTGACATGATTTTTTTTTCTGGTTGACTCCATGACTTTTTTTTAATTTATAAGTGCTCAAAATTTTATTATGCTCAAACCAAGAAACAAAGTACAAAAGATAGAATCCCCTTACAAGAAACAACAATACAGGCAGCCATACAAAGCAGCTCTAAACAAGAAAACAAAATCAAAGAACACACTGTAAAAAACTATACAGATTGCATGATCCTATGAGGCAGGCCCCATATCTCACAAATACTCCGATTTTGCGAGGATTGTTTTACATTCCTTTTGGAGCTAAGGAAAGCACGAATCCCATTGGTTATATCTGTTGCCACTTGAGTATGATCCTTCATCTTTGCACAGAAAATACGAGAGTTTCTTTCCTGCCAAAGACCATAAACAGTAGCTGCCAATGTACACTTCAAACTAACAAATCTGAAACTATCCCAAGATACATTGCCCTGCAACCAATCAAGGACATCTCCCATATTATTAAGAATGCCAGCCACTCTATTCTTTGACACCAAGTATTGCCAAACACGTGTAGAATACGAACAATCAAAGAACAAGTGATGATGTGATTCCTCCTCATCCTGGCAGAGGCCGCAAAGAGCATCCACAGCCATACCCCAGTTTCTCAAACTGTCCTTAGTACTCAGTCTGTGAAGAGCTGCCAACCAAAGTATAAAAGACCATCTAGGGACATTATGACTACCCCAAATAACCTTGAACCGAGGCTGAATAGGGAATTTCTCCCGAATAGCTTCCCAAGCAGACTTAATAGTGAAAATACCCCTAGGATGAGGCACCCAAATTACTGAATCCACCCTCTCAGGGTGTGGAACCAAATTCTGAGGAGTGTGAGAGATGATGGTCTGAATAAGGGGTTTGAGTCCATGACTTATGTTCATTTCTACAAAGGTCATCACACCGGTAAATTACCAAACTTTTTCACGCATAATGGAACATTCATAAACACCACTTATGGTCTTCCTTTAGAACACCTGATTCCCAAAAACAACAACGAATGCTGATTTTGCATCAAAGGATATAACACAAATAAACCCCCAAATTACCAAATAAACAAATATCCGTTTCTGAAACACAAATGCTCAGCACTAGGTTGTAATGCTATTACCCATTACATGCCAATAAGAGCAACTCCAATGCTACTTGGCACTGTGTCTCGCCAAAAATACCAAAAAGGCCCATTTGTGATTTACTCTATTCTAGTTTTAAATGCATCTTCTCCAACCCAACTCTCTGTTTTGCGGCTTTTGCCTATTTATGAAAACTAACTCATCAAACGTTGAAAGAATATTATACTTCTTCCACAAATATAAAACTATACCATATATCTTATAAGTATTCCCAATCAACATTTAGAGACCACATGACAACAAATTTTCCTAAGAGCATGTCACAATTTTGTTACAATAATTTAGTTTTTTGTTATTTCCCCATGAGATTGTCACATAGTTTGGTAAATGTACACAATTAGTTGGATGTCTAAAATCACCTCATTTACCTAGCAATTGGAGGGTGGCTACATTTAGCTCAGACACATGAAAAAGGCAATTTGCCCATTCCTTCGAATAGTGCATTGAAGATCCAAAAAATAGATTTCCCTAGCTATTTTTTGCTAACAACCATTATTTGCCTAGTCGGTTGGAGATGCTCTAATCAATTAAAAAGATCGTGTCATCGCCAAATGGCGCGTTTGGTTGGCAGGAATTGTGGAGAAACTGAAATAATTGTTTCTTTTTGTCTTCCCCTTCATTTGGCCTATTCCTTTGAAGATCCAAACAATGGATTTAGCTACCTATTTTCGCTAACAACCATGATTTGCCTAATGAGTTTGAGATGTGCACCAATCTATCAAAATGATAGAGCCATCCCCACGTGGTGTGTTTGGTTGGCAAGAATTGTAGCAAATATTGATAGGATTAGCCCCAAGAGTTAGTCCAATTGGTTGGTACGCGTAAGCTGGTCCGAACACCCTGACCCTCCAACCAAAAGAAAACTAGTACAATTGTTTTTTCATTTCCTCGAAACCAAACGCAGAAAAAAGAACTGTTTAACGATTAAACAAGCAAATGAAGTAAGGCCAGAAAGCCGAATGCGTACTCGTAATCGAGGCTTTCAATGGGGCAGACGTTAGCCCCGACCATAGCAATCTGAGACGTATTGTTCATCCGACTCCTGCTCAGAAGCAGAGGCTCCCTCAACCCTCCTGCGCTCCTCTCCGAAAACGACGACGACCCGTTCCTCTCCATCTTCTCCACCTTCTCGTCGTCGCACCCCAATCCCACCTCGCTCTCCAGATCATTCGCATCTCTCCTATCCATCTCTCTCTCTCTCTCTCAAACTTGACAAGCGGATACGTATCTGCTTTATATGAGGAGAAAAGGGAAAATATGTGAAGATTTGGGAAAGCGTAATAAAGAATTTGAAGGCTTGTTGACGTGCACGGGGAATTTTTTTGATGGAACGGAAAAGAGTGGATAGTGGTTGTCAAGTTTCTTGAAAGTTCGGTTGGATGACAGCGGGTCATTGAGAAGACGACGAATCCATTGATTTTTCCGAAATGCCCGCAAATTACACATGTTTTGATGTCGGGTTTTTTCTCTCTTCCGTGGATCTTTATGTATTGTTGTGCGGCGGGTAACGAGACTCACGTTGTGGAGTTGAGCTGCAAACGAATTGAGCCGGCGCGAGCAGCTCGTGGCTTGGCTCGTTATGGTCTGGTTTGTCTCGGCTAGTTTGGTAACGGAACCAGGCTTGAGTTTGAGTTTTTAACTAGTTTATTGAACGAGCTGAGCTCGACACTCAAAAGCTCTGCATGAGCTTGGCTTCTATGTATAAGTTTGGCTCGTTTAAAGGGACTCGTAAAGTAAATTAGCCAGACTCGGCTCGTTAAGGGCTCAATTTGTTTATAAACGAGCCGAGGTTGAGGTCGAGCTCTAGTTTTAGGCTCGTTTAGTAAACAAGCTGAGTTCAAACACTACGAAGCTTGACTCGACTCGTTTACTCTCATAATTGTAAGGGCCTGTTTCGGAAGGAAAACACGATCACAGGCGTTCATTTTATACGGCTCATCTGCCGGTACACAAATACTAGTGTGTGTTTTTTATAAAAGGCATGAATTTTAAATGTATTTTACCAAAATATGGAGTCCATTTTGTATTAATTATGTCAATTTGTTATTAGAACTATCAAAATGTTACAATATATTTTATTTCTCTATTTTATGCTGTGTTTGCTTCTCTTTTTGAAAAATATTTTTCAAAAGATTCTCTCTACTTCAAATCATTTCTTTCTCTGTCTCTCTACTTATTACTCCTATTACTTTTTCAAAAAAAAAAATTTAAGAAGTGTTTCAAACACAGCATTAAGCTTTACAATTATACATAAGTATATTACAAATATCTAAAAAAATAAATTGCAATAAATTCGAAACGGTACCGAGATACAAACCAGTACTGATAAATGGTACACTGGGCGATACGAGATTGATAGCTTTTGTCACGGTATATGGCGATAACATTAACAGCTCCTTTGGCTACACAAACGAGAAAAGAAAAGGAAGGGGTGTGATCTCCCTTACTAGTGAGAAAAGAAAAGAAAAGATTGTGGTTTCTCACCTTATCAACCAAATAATAGTGAGAAATCAAACTCTCTCCCTCCCATTCCGGCGACCAAACATCTCTGGCGACCAAATCAAAGGTTCAAAACTCAGTTTTGATCACAGAATTAACTTCGCCTTGACAAGACGAAGACAACGGTAAGGTACGACGATGATCCGATGAGAGGGTGGACCGCACGTGCTGCCGGAAGTCAATGAGATCCGTTCGTTCTCCCTTTCTCACGGAATCGTGCCACTTTTGGCGAGAAACGAAAGTGGGCTTGGAAGGGGTTCTGCTCCCCCACTGTTACTCACTCTCTCCCACCTCTTTGATCATCCAAACGTGAGAGAGAATCGGTTATCCCTCCGTTTCTTTTCTTCTCTCCTGAAATCACGCGATCCAAACGAGCTGTAAGGGAATGGGTAGAGCAAAGCTGATTTTAGAAATACACTTGTTCAAAAAGACTTTTACTTTTGTTTGATATCAGGTAATACGGTGCGTGAAAATAAAATCACGCGGACGACCCAATAGATCGAGATCTAATACTCGATTCAGTTTAGGTTTATCGATGTTCGATCAATTTGTTTTTTTCTCCAAATTCATTATTGGACCTGGAATGAAGGATTCATGCCCTCCAAAAGCAACTGGAGTTACTGGGGACAAGCAAGGTGGTGCTAATTGGTATGGTATCACTGGTCTTCATATGGACTTTGCGGATAGGAGTAGCAGATAGTTTTCAAAAGAAGTGGTCTCCAATGGCGGAGGTCCCTCCAATGGTTATCCGGCCACGTTTTATTTGTTCCCGCCTCTTGTGGTTACCCAACAGTTGGAGGTGGCTACTGGCCCTTCTTTTTTTTCCTTTTCATAACCGGATGTCCAAGCTAATTTGCGCGTACCTCAACTAATTCTGATATTGAAATTAACGGCCCGGCAAGCCTCCAGCAACCCTAATGATTGAAATATTTGGCCTCCGTGGAAATGAAACGTGTGACGTCATTGAGGAGCTACCCCCCATTCCGCTTAACTTTTAGCACTTTTTGAAGGTTTTGTCATTATTAAAAAAAATCGCGTTCGTTAATTTTGAGTCAAATTTGGTAGATTATTGATTCCTCTCGATTTGGGATTTTTTTTTTTTACTTTTACTATTTTTTTTAAATATCCAATACTAAGGGGGAAAAATTCTTCTAAAAGTGGTTATTTTACAAAATATTTGGGTAAAAGTTAAAAAAATTTACTTTTCTGATTCCTCTTATCGAGACAAATCAATAATCCACAAAAGTTTAGCGCAACGCAAAACTAACGAACACGAATTTTTTGTTTTGGATAAGGACAAAATCTTAGAAAAACCAAAAAGTCTACATACACAGACAATTTGTGCATAGATTTTATTGTGGGGCCCATCACAGGTCCCACACAAATTATTCGAGCCGTTCATTAAAAGTAAAATATTTTTTCAAGGGTTTCGCTTAAAATCAGCTCAATCCGATACCTATAGATGCTCGATCCAATCGTCTAACTTTTCATTCAAATTTTAGAATAATGAAAAGTTAGACGATTGAATCGAGCATCTATAGGTATCGGATTGAGCTGATTTTTTGAGGAGACCCTCGAAAAATTATTTTACATTTAATGAACGGCTCGGATCATTTATATGAGAGCCATAGTGAACTCCACAATGAAATCTGTGCACAGATTGTCTGTGTGTAGCAGGGTTCTAAAAAACACTTTTACTTAGTGGAACAACACTGGAGTACTGCTTTTTAAACGGTTTGAAAAGTGATACCTTGAGTGATTTGTGGTAGATTTGATTGGAATTGAAGTAGTTTTAGGACTATGGCCCTTAAAATAGTTGGGGAGCAACTCTAGACCCCAGCCCTTCCCTTAGATTTTACTCCTGTTCACTCAAATTCATATAGTATTACTATTAAATTGAGTTAATGTAGTAAAAAATTCATGCTCTTTTATATATGGGAATCTGGTTTTGAATATTTCGAGAGCATCTTGATGGATGTACTATTAAAATGTGTCGTTGACTAATTTTGAAATTTTTCTGTGACTTTTATTTATTAGATTCACCTTGACGAAATGAATCAATAATTAATTAAAATTAAGCGCAAAATTTATAAATGCAAAAAAAATAAAATTTGAACAATTGAACAAAAACAAAATAAGAAAAAGCCCAAAAAATTTATCAAAATTTATTAGCTTGGCTCATTACCGAGACAAGTGAACTGTGAAGTGGGAAACTTATGGGGTGTTTTCGGTAGTGAAAAATTTGTAGATTTTTATTTGTGGTTGAAAAGTTGTTAGGTGTTTTCGATAGTGAATAGGTTGTTGAGAAATGTCAAGTTGTTTCCGGTAATGAATAAGTTGTTAATAGGTTTATGAGTAGAGTTACTGTAAAAAAAAAAGTTTTTGTTAACAACTTTTTTATTAGTGAAAACGAGATGGAAAAATATTGGAATTTTTTTATTAATAGAAATGAGATGATAAAATACGTTAAATTTTTAATATTTTTTTAATATTTAGTATTTTTTTAGTGGAAATACCCCCCTTAAAAGCTACACATTTTTCCCGTCTCTCTCTCTCTCTCTCGTATGAAACAAGAGAGATGATTTCTCCCGGGATGGATGAAAACTTCCGTTTACAAGGACTTTCCTAGTTCCTTCGTAGCAAAACCCTAGACCATTTTGTTTTTGAACGGCGCTATACCCTAGACCATGTTCGGCGCCAACTCCAATTCGCTTGGATGCCTCCAAACAGTTGAGTCTGAATACAGTAATATCTCAAATCAATTTGAAAAGTCCCAAGACTCCGCATTGACCAGAAAAAAAAACCATAATTGTTCCTCATTCCGATTCCAACGATGCGGAACAGATGCATCGTATTCTCAAATGCACTGGTTTTTCGAAGGCCATTGATGTCTTATGGCAAAAAAATCAGATCTTCTCTTTCGTTTACAGGTATCGCCAATTCGGTGTAATATCGTGCATTACGATATCTATTTGATACATTCGAATTGAATTTGCGCCTGTTGAAAGCCAACATTTGTGTTTTGATGCGCCTAAGCTGGCCCGGACGCAAGAGTTACAGTAAAATGAAACACGCTCGTGTTTGGGGTTGGAGGTGTTTTTGAGTGACCCTGTATGCGCATGACACCCTGAGTTATAGAAAGAAAAACGTTTGCGTTTTGGGTTAGAGGTGTTTTTGAGTGAAGCCGTAGATTATGCAAAACTGAGAGAGGATTTTGTGTAGGTAATCCAATCAGTCAAGTACGCGGTTTTGGTTATCCTTCAATTGGAATTAGATAGAGGAGATGGAAAGGAGTGGAAGGGGGAGAGAGGAACAAGAGAAGTCTCCGGGTTCGATAACTAAGGACTTCTCTATTGGACTTTTAAGGCTTATCTCTGTTTTGATCATATTTGTTGTGAGCGTGGTTGTTGGGTTCAGCTTGAGTTCCCATATATATCGGTTTTTTGGCTTACAGACAAATCAATCATATAAGAATTCTACAATGGCGCCTATGCCGGCTACTACCAGTAGTAAGAACTTTAGTGTTGTTTTGAAAGACGAGGAGGAGGACTGCTTAAGCATGGGTAGCTTTATTAGTTTGAAGAATCTGATGGATGGCATGTCGGATGAGGAGCTATTTTGGAGAGCTTCTACGATGCCGAAGAAGGTAGAGTACCCTTGTGATAGAGTGCCTAGAGTGGCGTTTATGTTCTTGACAAGGGGTCCGCTGCCAATGTTGCCGTTATGGGAGAGGTTCTTTGAAGGCCACGAGAAGCTATTCTCGATCTATGTGCATGCACGCCCAGGATACGAGCTCAATGTATCGAATACATCTGCTTTTTATGGACGCCAAATCCCTAGTCAGGTATGTATCACTTGAACATGAATCGTCTTGTTAATTTTTTTTGACCATGTACATTTGTGTTGAGTCTGTTAACAGTATAAACTGAGTTAGTCAAAGACAAGTATTTAGATTTTACGGTGCAATAGATGGCACATGAGCCAAGTTAATTATTCGAATGGGAGAAGTAAAAATGTGATTTTCTCTGATATTCCTGGCACTTAACTTCACATCAACTACACTTACCCAACATCACCAGCACGTCTCACATTGAGGTGCTTCAAAGCATTTTCTGAAATACTCCATATACTAAGAGAAAATGTGAAGAGAAATAAATACGAGTAATGAAAACTCCCAAAGAAAGGAAAACGGAAGCGTTATCTTCTTTTTTCTCTCCAATCCCTCCAGCATCCAGCCTAAGAATCATGGACATGTCTACTACTGGTTGCACGTATCTTACCTGACACTGCAAAGTCGGACACCAATTTCTTGGTATATTTTGTTTAGTCAGGCACATTGTGGATGCTCGAGGACGTGTTGGGGATACTCTACGCTTGTAGTCAAATTTATTTTATTTAGTTCATGAATACTCATATAATGACTCTTGATTTATATCTTTATAATGTTAATGCTCTGTTTGTGTTTTTCATAGTTTAATTGGATATAAACAATGTCCTTTACTTTTATATGAATTCCAAAGAATACGTGTGTAATTGTATATATGTAATAAAATCGACATGTCCCTAACATGTTTGTGTCCTAGTTAATGGAGAAATGACATGTCCACTTGTCGTGTTTGTGTCCCATGTCCGTATCCGTGCTTCTAAATCTTCGCCATCAAGTGCATGAATTTTTCTTAGAGTAATTGCACTTTCTAAGGGGATAGAAGACTTGGGTAAATTAGCTTGCCTATTGAGTAGTGTTATCATTTTCTACACCGGTGCTGGACAACTCCGTCATTGACTATTTGTTGATGGTAGAATACGGAGGGTATGGATTCTAACATAGCCCTTTAATTGTAGAAGTCATGATTCGCTATCCAGTTCTAGATCCCAAAAATCAGAATCAAGAATAAGGAATCCATTTTGGATACCAGATTCACTGTTCAAAACTGACAAATACAGATTTGCAGGAGGTGTTTTCTGCAATATAAAAATACAAGGAGTATCAACTGGAATCAAATCTGAATCTATAGTTTATAAGTGGGGGTAATCACCTCTTAAACTAAGGTAAGGTAATTTGCCTGCCTGTGTTACATGGGCTTTTCGAAATGTATAATCATGTGTCCGACACTCTAAACTCTTGGGTAACGGTATTTGATGAGTGTCTGACTTTTCTAGCTGGATATTGACCAAAAAAAGCATATTGAGTAAATTTAAGTTCATCCGCATCACATAGCGTTGCACGAAACTCTCATATCATGCATGAAATGTTCTTTGGCACCTCTTAAGCATCAATGTCATCTACCTCAGTAAAAAAGTGTAATGCATACTAACGATATGAATACTTTACCGGTGTCTTGGTGCTTCCGACCTAAGAATTAGATGAATCCAACAATTAGCATACCCGTATCTGACACCGGTACTCGAGTCTATTGAACACAAGTGATTGTTCTGTGGTATTTTCATGTATGATGACACAGGCATGGGTAATTTTCCTGTTCTCACATAATACTTTGTGCTTGTTTCGTGATTTTCATCTTTTGGTTTAGCTTGTGAGTTTAGGCTGTCTTAGCATTTCCTACTCTAGTATTTACCACTTGCAATCTTTCACCTCCAATCATTTTTTCACCTTTCATTCAGCATGTTGAATGGGGATCGGGATCACTAATTGATGCAGAGAGGCGGCTTCTAGCCAACGCTCTGCTCGATTTCTCAAACGAGCGGTTTGTGCTTCTCTCGGAGAGC
>JAOTQK010000003.1:13541414-13548914 GCA_025642025.1 Rhododendron ferrugineum
AAGTGGAGGTTGTGGCGGCATGTTGGCGGTGGTGGTGGCGTCGTGGTGGTGGTGGTAGAAGTGGTGGTTGAGTGATGAAGATAAAAATAAAAAATCAACAGATACACAAAAAATGAACAGATACACCGGTCAACTGCTAGTCAATGGTCAAAATAAAAAAAAATTAAAAAGTCAACAGATACACAAAAAATGAACAGATACGTCGGTCAACGCCGGTCAACTTTCGAGGGTATTTTTGAGAAAACTGATTGCCAATTGTCCTGAAAACTATATGGAAAAAAATAGATGGACTAATTGTGACATAAACCCCTACACTATGTCCTCCTACTCAATTTACCCTAATTTATACTATCACAAGTAAAATCAAAGCTATACGAAATAAAAAAATCCAAAAGTATTGTAAAAATTACAATTTTTTACCACAGTCAATATTTGTGAGAAAAATTACTTTTAATGCTATTTTGTTTTATTTTACACTATTTTTTTTAATACGTCCATTTTTTGTTTTTTCCGTTTCCCCTCTCTCTCTCTCTCTCTCTCTCTCTCCTCTCTCTCTCTGTCGTATGAAACTTGATCGATTTTGGTTTCTCCTCTGCTGAGAAAAAACCTTCCATTTCCTACGACTTCCCTAGTTCCTTGGTAGCAAAACCCTAGTTTGCTGCCAAGGCCAAATTCATTTTCATTGAATCTCAATTCAGCAAGATCTCAATTCGATTTCGAAGGTCCCAAAGGCCATGTTTTGACCACAAACCCTAACCGTTCCTCCTTCCGATCCAACGATTCCCAACAAGTTCATTCATACATTTTTCGAAGGCAATAAAAGTCTCAAGGCGAAAGAATCAGATCTTCTTTCCTTTACAGGTATCGCCGGGCTCGGTCTAATTTTCATGCATTACGACATTTGTTTGATGATACACTCTATGTGAATTTTGCATCTGCTGAAAGCCAAACGTTCGTGTTTCGGTGCGGGTGAGCTGGCCCGGACACCCGAGTTATAGAAAGAAACACGCTCGTTTTTTGGGTTAGAAGTTGTTTTTTTGAGTGACCCTGTAGATTACTTATAGAGGATGCAAAAGTGAGAGAGGATTTTTGGGAGGGTAATTCAATAAGTCAAATACGCGGTTTTCGTTGTCCTTTGATTGGAATTAGGTGAAGGAAATGGCAAGGAGTAGAGGGTGGAGGGAGGAACAAGAGAAGTCTCCGGGTTCGATAACTAAGGACTCCTCCATTGGTCTTTTGAGGCTTATCATGGTTTTGATCATATTTGTTGCGGGTGTGGTTATTGGGTTGAGTTCAAGTTCGCATATTGATCGGCATTTTAGCTTACAGGAAGATCAATTGTACAAGAATTATGCAATGGCTCCTATGCCGGCTAGTACTACCAGTATTAAGAACTGTAGCGTTGTTTCGAAATGCGAGAAGGAGGATTGCTTAAGCATGGATAGCTTTCTTAGTCCAAAGAACCTGACGCATGGTATGTCAGACGACGAGCTGTTTTGGAGAGCTTCTTTGATGCCGAAGAAGGCAGAGTACCCTTATGATAGAGTGCCTAAAGTGGCGTTTATGTTCTTGACAAGGGGTCCGCTTCCAATGTTGCCGTTGTGGGAGAGGTTCTTTAAGGGCCACGAGAAGCTATTTTCGATCTACGTGCATGCACTCCCAGGATACGAGCTTAATGTAACGAATACATCTGCTTTTTATGGACGCCAAATCCCTAGTCAGGTATGTATCGCTTGAATATGAATCTTCTTGTTAAGTTTCTTTGACCATGTTACATGAACATTTGCACTGATGGTACGACTCATTGAGTTAATCGAGATACGTATTTAGACTTTCAATTTGGATATTTGGTTTAAGTTATCTGAAATGCTTTTTATGCAAGTGATGGATTTAGCTTATCAATTGAACCTATCTGCTAGAAGACGTATAGTGGAATATATGGCAGATGAGCCAAGTTAGCTATTTGGATGGGAGAAGTACAAATGTGATTTATTTCCTAATGTTCCTAGTTGTAAGACTACACTTACCTTCACATCAACAACACTTAACTTCATCAATTGACATCTCAGGTTGAGGTTCTAATCTGCAGTAAGAAGGTTGTGAATTGCTTCTGCATTTTCTGAATTACTATATAATAAGAGAAAATGTAAAGACAAATAAATACGAGTACTGAAAACTCCCAAAGAAAGGAAAAACGGAAGCATTAAACACCAATTTCTCATGATATTTTGTTTAGTCAAACGCATACCGGATACTCTAGGACCAGTTGGGTGGGGACACGTTGAGGACACATTAGGAGGTGAAATTCAGTTTTAAAAAGTTGTCTTAGAGTCAAAATTTCTATTTTTTAGAGTCGCGGATACTCTCATTTGATGATTCTTGATTTATATATTTATAATGTATAATGCTCTCTGTGTGTTTTTTACATTTTAATTGGATAAAAACAATGTTCTTGACTTTTATATGTATTCCAAGGATACATATATAATTTCATATTTTACGATCGACGCGTCCCTAATGTGTCTGGGTCCTAGTTTATCGAGAAATGACGTGTCCACTTGTTGTGTCATCTCTCACGTCTGGATCCGTGCTTCTTAGCCCTGAGCCACACTATGAGGCCTATGAGCCAACTTTTCTCTGAGTGAATGATTGCGATTTCAAAGAGGGTAGAATTTGGTAAATAAGCTTTGCTTGAATTATCTCTTGGCAATGTCAAACTGATTTGTGTGCTGCTGTTGTTTTCTACACTGTTGCGGAACCACTTCGTCAGTGACTATTTGTTAAGGGTCGGGTATAATGGGTATGGATCTAACCTAAGAAAAGCATGAACACATCTACGGTCCTTTCCCGTATCAAACTTTTAATTTTAAACAAAGGCTTTTCAACCCCTTCAAAGCATCTCCAGTTTCTTGCACTCCAAATAACCCACATCTAACTAAGAGAGATCATGGCCCAACCGCGCTTCCTCCTACTTCCCACTCTAGCACCTTTCCAAGCAATTAAGTGTTCCATCACAGTCCTTGATAAGACCCATTTCATACCAAACCAGGAGAAAACCAAAGTCCAAAGCTCTAAACCAATTTGTATTTTGGTTACAATTTTCACTGCTCAAAATTAATACAGTAAATAAGCATCATCTGGAATCAAATCTGAATCTATAGTTTATAAGTGGTTGATCACCTACTCTTGGGTAAGGGTATGAGATGAGTTTCTGAATTTTTTAGCTGGAAATTGACCAAGAAAGCATGTTAAGTATATTAAAGTTCATCCGTCATCGTAGAACGTTACATGAACCTCTCGTATCATGCATGAAATGCTCTTTGGCACCTATAAGCATCATCTACCTCAGTTACAAAATGCATATGTGTACTAATAATATGAATATTTTACCTTGTCTTGGTGCATTCAACCTGAGAATTAGATGAATCCAACACTTAGCATACTTGTATCCGACACCTGCACTCAAGTTTATGTGACAGTTGATTGTTCTGTGGTAATTTTTTTGTATTGTGACTTTGGCATGGGTGTATAACTGGACTCCTATAATTTTTTGGTGTTTCTTCTTCATTTTTGTGATCAATATTGATGAACCCTCCCATGACCATCTCTCATAGTTTGCATGCTTTATTGTTTCATCTGAGTTTAGACTGTCTGAACATTTCCTGCTATAGTATTTACCAGTTGCAATCTTTCATCTCCAATGATCTTTCACCTTTCAGCATGTTGAATGGGGGACGGTATCATTGGTTGATGCAGAGAGGCGTCTTCTAGCCAATTCTCTGCTCGATTTCTCCAACGAGCGGTTTGTGCTTCTCTCAGAGAGCTGCATTCCCATTCAGAACTTCCCCACTGTGTACCAGTACCTCACCAGATCCTCCCACAGTTTCGTGGAGTCATACTATAATCCCTCCAAAGATGTGCTGGGCAGATACAGCCGTTGGATGTGGCCCACTATTAGACCTTCAGACTGGCGGAAAGGGTCCCAGTGGTTCGAAGTCAACCGTTTTTTGGCTGCTATAATAATCTCAGATACCAAGTACTACTCCATTTTTAGAAAGTATTGTACACCCTCTTGTTACCCGGATGAGCACTACATTCCGACTTTCCTCCACTTGTTCTATGGATCCCTTAATGCGAACCGGACTGTGACGTGGGCTGATTGGTCAATTAGGTCCCCACATCCAGCTGCCTTTGGGAAAGCAAATATTACTGAACATTTTGTACAGTCGTTAAGGAATAATGGGACTTTGTGTTTGTATAATTCGGTGAAAACATCTGTTTGCTACCTATTTGCTAGGAAGTTTGAACCTAGTGCACTGGAGTCCTTGCTCAACCTCAGCCCATCAGTGATGAAATTCTGAGACTTTATTTTGGGAGAGAATGTTTTTCGTTTTCAACTTTTCTTTCAGTCACCCCATATTTTTTGGTAGGGATTTTTGTGTACCATTGTATGTTTTGGTGGTTTGTCAGTTACAATGTACAGCACATCAGGTAGACAATTGTGTTTCCTCAACCACATTGGGAGGACTGTTTGTTTTGGCTGAAACTCTGGTAGAGAAATCCAAACAATTTCAGATGAAGGAAAACATCAATGCCATTGCCAAGTTCTATTTTGTGAATTCATCTCCCACTTTCTTTCTTTCCATCTCTGTGTATCTGAACATTATTGCAGCTTGGTTCCAAACAATGTCTCGACAACGGAGGCAGGAGATCCAAAAATTTGCAAAAGAGAACTCTGAGTTTATGTATTTGCAGTCTGAAGCAGAGTACAGCTTATGGTTTGATTTTCGACACAAAAGTCAGAAACTGGTTTTCCAACAAGAAAATGTCTAGCCGCATAGGATCGAAACACAACAGTTCAATATCCGAGATCTCATTAGCTCTGTCGTAAAAAAATAAAATAAAGGAGATCTCATCAACTCTTGCATTGGATGGGGTTATTTGCGATTTTCGGAATCTCTTTTTACTGTTGCAATTTTCCGATTCACTTGAATAGAATCGATAAACACGGGCGAATATAATGGACCAAGAGGTAATGTTCCCCCGGTTGAAAGTAAATTCAACTACAAGAAGTGTTGCCGATACATCGGAGGTGGCTGCTAAGGCGGGAGGTGGTTGTTAAAAGAAGTCCCCGATGGCTGGCTTCAAGTCCGCTCCTAATCACAGGTTAACAAAGCCAAACGATTGAGAGCCGTTCATTGCCGAGATGAGATCAGAGCCGTCGGATGCACGATCTAACGGCTCGGAGGTGTGCAGCATTGCTGCGCACGCCACTGCACAACACCATCCCCCAATTACAAAATAAGGGCCAGCTTTTTTTTGGTTCTCATATTGGGAAGAAAAAAAAGGGGCTCAAATTAAAGAGGTCCATTTTGGTAACTAAAGAGGGTTTTAATTTTTAATTTTTTGTAGATACTATACATCGAAAATTTAGAATTATAATGAAAATCTGTAAAATTATTTGAATGATATATGCACAACAGACTTTGTAAAATGACTTTGTGAGTAAAAGTAGAATCAGAATTCAAAAGCACATCCATGGGCGACTTTCGAATTATGCATTCTCTAGTTCATCGCTGATAATGTATTTTCGCAAAGGTAAATGATCTTAACACTTTCCTTTTATCCATTGGCACTCCATTTTCTTGTCTTTTGTTCATTTTCGATTATGCATTCTCCGGTTCATCTCTGATAAATGTTTTTCCGCATAGGAAAATGATTTTTAGCACTCCTCTTTTATCCATTTTTCTTATCTTTTATTTATGTTAAATTGCTAAACTACCCTCATCTCTTGAGTCACTTTTTTGTATATTGAGTACAATTTGGTATTTTCACTTGAATAAAGACAAGAAAAATAGTGCCAATCGATAAAATGGGATTGTCAAAAATCATTTCCCTTTGGCAAAATCCATTTCATAATCAGCTCCCTCCCTACCTGTTAAAAACCTAAAAACCGTTGCGTAGACGGGTTCAATTGTTGCTCGGCTGTAGGGGTTGTCAAAAACCTAAAGAACGCACAATGCAAAATGCATTTATGGGCCGGGCAAAGAAGCCCTGAGGCCGAATTCGGTATCAGAGGCCCAACTCAATGGCTGGATTAAATCAAATTTGAAAAAATGAATACTAGAAAGGAAAATGAGAATTTTACTCCTCGGGGCTTGTTCTGCGCCCTAATCCCCAAATTGATTTCGCATCATCAGCCGCTGATGATCACCGAATAGTCTCGTAAATTTGTTATTGAAATCTCTACTTCCACGGTCACAGAAATTCACGGCGAGAGGCTGCTTTGCTAACTTGTCGGCTCAAAAAAAAAAAAAAAGCTGTTACAATTATAGGGGAGTGGATTTTCAAGGTACGATCCATCTTATGGTATATAAATATGGTTTTGTATGTTCTGCTGGATAGTTATTTATGTTTGTAGTGGTGATTTGCTGAATGCAAGTGAAAAGATGGTGATTTAGTATCACATTGTGTGTTCTATGGTAGTGGTAGTTTACAACTGAGAATTCAGGGCTCCTGAGCGTCACAATGTGTGCAGGAGTCGTGCACTTGGTGGTGGAGTCCACACCGGGGGGGGGGGAAGAAAGGGACGTGGAGCGCCACGTGGCCTTGGCGGTGCTCCGGAAGCACTCAATGATTTTTCGTAGTTGACCATTCAGCACATAGAACATAGAAAATGGATGACCCCACCGCCCCCCCTTAGGTGCTTTGGAATAGCAATAGTCGTAGTTTCTTAAAAGCTAAGATTCACATTTTGTTACTGGCTGTGAGCAGTTTCAAGTAGTGCTTAAATAATTGCATTGCCTGGGTAATATCCGGTGGTTAACCATTTTTGAGGAATTAGTTTGGTCCCATAGAGAAGAATCTTCAATTACCCTATAACTGGATTTTCTTAGAACAATCCACTGGAATGGTATGAGAATTGAGAAGAAACGTACACTTTTTTGCGCCTTTCATTGTGGCGTAGATGCCTAGATGGCGTGCCTTCATTATTTACGTTACTCGGCATTAATTTCAGTAGTCAAGTTTAGTAAGAATCGAAATTCAAACCATGAGATTGAAGTGTTCATGTCTTCTTGTCTTTTCAATTTTCATTTTTTATTACTCAGAGGAATTTCTTTATAACATGTTTGCTAAGATGCAGGAAGGTGTAATAATTGCATAACAAATGTAGTACATCTCTTGAAGTTTGGTGATTAAGATGCTATACCTTGTGCAATTGGGTTGATATTATATCACACGATATTTTGATATTTTCAGCTGCTTTTACTCATTAGATTGTGATTTATCCCATGCCTTCTGTTGATGTCTAATAATACTGCACTAAAAGTTATTTTGCTCACTCAGTAATCATCCATTTTCAATATAGTTATTGGCTTATTGGGACTGAGCTATTTGTTAAAGATTCTAATCATTTTTCTGTCTTTTGGTGACATCTATAGGGCTGAAAATGTTGTTACCTTAGAGTTGGGTAGTTATTAAGAAGTATATGATGTCTGA
>JAOTQK010000003.1:13551414-13566134 GCA_025642025.1 Rhododendron ferrugineum
TTTTGCGTTTGCATACATTGTTAGAGGTATGTGTAATGTGGTGTATTGGATATTATTTCGTGCTTTATATTAGGGTTCCCTTGAAAATACTTCCGGTTGGGGATTGGGATATATCTTGTCTCTACCTTTGGTGCAGAGGGAGAGGAGGATGTTGGAAGAGAGAAGTGACAGAGGTGAACGGGAGGGAATCCTGAAGGATATTTCTAACATCTGTTTTTCTTTCTGCTGTATTTTGTCTTATTTTATATTTGTTGTACATTTTGAATCATTTCATCAAATATACCCAAGTCCTGGACGAGGTGTCTTGTCACAGTAACTTTTCACGTAACCTACGAGATTTTGCGGGGAATAAACCTGTGATCTGTAGCACTACTGTTTGATTATTGTTCTTCCTAAATCATGTAAAACCGTCTGGATTGGAGAAAATTTGAGAATTTGATGCTGTGAACATAAAAGAGAGTGCACTAAAAGTTAGTCACTGTTGCCGCTACACACTGTCATGACTTTTGCGCACAGGTAGCCGTTGCCGCAGATTTTAAAGATCAAGCCGGTGAACAACAAACAATGCAGCAGAACCTCCAAAACATTTGCCTCAAGACAGGGGCCCCAATGGAATCTCATGCCGCGGCGATCCTTACGCCTTTTGCTTTTTCCAAGCTCCAAGAACAACTTATTTTGGCAGCACACTATGCCTCGTTCCAGATGGAAGACGGGTTCCTCGTGAGACACCACACGAAGCTCGATGGAGGCAGGAAAGTCTACTGGGTTCCCCGGGAGGGCATTGTAAGTTGCAGCTGCCACCAGTTTGAGTTCTCTGGGATTCTTTGCCGGCATGCCCTTCGTGTCCTGTCTACCGGAAACTGCTTTCAAATCCCAGAAAGGTATCTTCCGCTTCGTTGGCGACGAATAAGCATACCCTCCACAAAGCTCCTTCATTGTGTTCCAAGTGACCATGCAGAAAGAGTTCAGTTGTTGCAGAGTATGGTATCAACTCTCATAACGGAATCAGCTAAGTCCAAAGAGCGGCTTGATATCGCAACGGAACATGTTTCCGTGCTTCTATCTCGGATAAGAGATCAGCCAGTGTTGCCACAAGGTATGAGAGATATCTCCTCCATCCATAGGAATCTTTGAATTTAGTTGGCCTATTTATAATCAGTCACAAGCTTTAGAATGGAAAAATGTGGCGATGTCAGGAAGTCAGCTGGTTTTTGTAAGTGCTACAGTTGCCAGATGTTTTCTTTCTCTGTGTAAAAAGGGTGCAAGCTGGCTTCTGGGCTGATATCCCTTGCGTAGAGTTTTTGTTGTTCTTGTTGAATTCAACACAATCACCGAGGGGGGTTGTGTTTCCTAGGCTGAAGGATTTCACACGGAAGCTGTAATGTAAAGGCATCTATGAAAAAGGTATAATTTTTTTGTCTATATATGCATGGTCGAATTTCTCAACTGGAAAGGACAAGAACGGGCCAGAGAATCCCACCATGTGAGGAGCCCTACCACCATACTTATGGTCGGATTTTTCTTTTCCGACAAAATATGCTTTTCCAACTGCCCGGATGTTCTCACACCCGACTTCCTTTGGGTCAGCGTTTATCATGAATTTGTGGATTTCTGTTGCTTATTCTTTCTTTACCTACATCTTTTATGGCCCTAGAGGAGAATGCTGTGGTTATCACTGTTGGAGCGCCTTCCGCGGTGGTTATCTTGTTGGTTCATTGGCCACTCCACAAAAATTCTTACGTTAGATCATTTGATATCTTTGGAACATGCTTAATGGTAAGTTCATATGTACCATATGCATACGCTTAACGACAGTGCTCTCGTAGATTTGCTCTCATTCATATTGCTCTTTAGTTACTTGAGGAGGTTGGTCCAGACTCCATTAGGCACCCAAAGGCGGAGAAGATAACAATGGTTTGGGCAAAATGACTGCCTGGCATGAAACATGTTAAGTAGGCCATAGGATATAAGGTGTTGATTTGGTTCTAACGTGAAGTTGATTTATAGAAAACCATTTGTTGAATCAGAAGTGAAGCGTGCTCTTTTCAAAATGGGAGGATGGAAATGGAGATGTCCAGGTCCAGGTCCAGATGGTGTTCCAGCAGCCTTCTATCGAATTCAATGGCCCCTGGTGGCAAGGTTACATGTTGAAGGAGGTAAATAAAACCTTCATTCCCAAGGAAAACAACCCTCAGAATATCCATAATTATCAAGGATCGACCCATTACCCGATGTTTGTTGTGTATTGTTGGCTAAATCCTGACTGGGTTATGTTTCTTGATTCGACTTACTTTATCGGCTACCCCGATCTCTCTCCTATCGGTTTTTTTTTTGGATCAACCAAAAAATGCAGATAATATATATAAGAAAATATTACAAATATAATTGCACAATAGTTATGTTAAGCAACCAATAGAAGGTCCGGGCGGATAAAAAAAAAAACCCAATAGAAGGTCCGAACACCTGTGTTACTGAAAAAGAAAATCGTCTTTGCTGTTAGAATTTTTGAAAAGCAAGCACAAAATGGGGGCACTGGTTAAGAGGGGTACCGGCATCACTTTTTGCCTGTCGCACTATGCCATTGGTTAAGCCAGTACTCAACGGACCCAGTTCCTGTCCAGTTCGATTCCGTCCAGTTTTTTTTTGTTTTGTTTTTGTGGGCCCATCCCGGGCTGACAACAATGATCGAAACCGTTCATCTTGTAGAGCTCGTCGAGTTCCTTAAGTGTGGAAAAATTGAAGCTCATTGGACACCGATCGATGACTTAACGAAGCACATTTATCCTGAAACAAATGGTTCCTATTCGGTGTGCTCAATACATTTGTTTCAAGATAAATTTGTTCCACTAAGTTATCGATCGGTATCCAATGAACTTGAATTTTTATGTGCTTGAAGAACTCAACAAGCTCTACAAAATGAACAGTTCCGATTATTGTTGACGGGACTGGACGGAATCGAATTGGACAGGAACTGAGTCCGTACTCAACTCATCCCTTCCATGCAATTGGAAGAGTACTGAACTGGGGATTACCAGTAATAGACTCATTATGTTGTGAATCGTAGCGAAATCTAGGTTTATGATAAAGTCAACGAAGTTTCTATGGTGTTCTACCAAATTTGCGTAGTCTCGGTCCACAGTGAAAGGCTCTGCACGTGAGCCTCAGACATGCATCATGTCAAAGATCAGCGAATCCAAGGTGAGGCTCAGAAAGTAGAGTTTGGAGTAGTCTCGAGATGTGGGTCAAGACTAGTTTTAATTTCATTCACAAATAATGGCAATTCAGATTATTTTTCTACCTACCAAAAAGAGAAGATTATATTTCTTTCTTTTACAGTCTAAAATACAACATTGAGTTTTCAATTTGTCTCACATAAATATATCCATATACTCCTATTAATTAAAAAAATTACCGTAACTTCGGAAAATAAATTACGCACAATACCTTATTGCGAATAGTACAAATAACAAACAAAAGTCAGTACAACCAACAAACAAAAGACAGTAGGCCAACTATTGGCTTCATCAAACAACTTTGCTAGCGCACCACGCACACATACACAAACATTTACACATACTCATATCGTGGGTGAGCCCTACACGCACAGTATCCAACGGTACAACTAACGAAGAGGAGACAGTAGCCCAGCTACTGCATTTATCAAGCAACCATGCTAAACACACATACAAAAGAGTAAGAAAATACAAGTACAGAATCAAGAGAATGGAATAACTTGCCACAGGAGACTCAACACCGCCCATGACCACATCCAAACGAGTAAGGGAAGCTCCATGCTTGCTATTTCTTAAAAGCTCGTTAGGATCGTCTTTTTCTTCATTGGGTTGCATCGTTGCGTGATCTAAAAAAGACGGAGCGTTAGGAAACGACATACAAACATGAAGACATCTCTAGTGCCGGTTATGTCAGTCTCAAGAAATAATTTTGTTTAGACGTTACTGTTATGGTAAAGCTTCCAGTTTGCAATAAAACAAGGTTTTTTTTTTATGATTGTTGAAAAAAAAAAAACTTGGTGCAGGCATGTGTTTTAAAAACTTGGTTTTAAAAGTACCATAGGGGGTTGCCGGAGGAAAGGAAGACGCTGAAGGAGGTGGCAGAAGGTGGGAGCTAGGAGTCATTGAAGGGTCATCGAAGGCAGTGGATGATGTAGGGAAGTCACCGAAAGGGTCACCAGAGGTAGTGGTTTGAAGTTGGACAGATGCAAGAGGGGTTGCCCAAGGGAAGAGAGTCACCAGAGAAGGTGGCTGGATGTGCAGGAGTCGTTAGAGGTTAGCCAAAAGAGGTGGCTAGCAGAAGGAAACGGTGGCCAGAGGTGGTGGTTAGCGGCGGTGGGGCTATGTTACATGGACTCTTCTGAATGTATTAAGGTACCCATGTTGGACACGCAACACTTTCGGATAAGAGTACCAGATATCTACCCGACATTTGTAGCTTGACGTTCACCTAGGAAGCAAATCCAGTGATTGGAATTTATCATAGAGCTATGAATAAAACTCTTGAAATATGCACGAAAAATGTATATATGGCTGACCTTCGCCGAGGTGTCCCTGCTTCATAGCGAAACATGTTTTTACGAGGACCCTACCAAACATCACCTCATCGTTCATATTAGTTTTCATGAACTAATCTTTTGTCGAAAGTTTTCCTTTTACAACATGAGTTCTTTGGCAAAAAAGAAAATCCTTTACATTAACAACGAAATGACTTTTCCGAAAGATCTTGCAAAAAATTGCTTATGAAACAACAAAAAACATCGACATTTGAAAGACGAAACATTACCGGAAGATGCATAATTTCTGAAGCCCATCTTTGTCCTCTTGATTCTGCCACTGCAATGCTCCCCACCACTCCTCATCTGCTTCGATACGTTCCAGATTTGCAACGTCACCTTTGTTGACAGGCAATTTACGCAAACCTGGGCACCCGAAGATCTCAAGCTTCTCCAAGGATGGCCACTCCAATGACTCAACGGCACAAATGCTGCTTAATTTTGCCATGTCAAGGAGAATCAGTTCCTCGAGTTTCGGCAGTACAGGTAGATTTCCAACAACATCAGCTTCTGGGATTATGTCTTCAACTTCATCGCACTTCTCAATTTTCAAATGCCGGATTCCACGAAGCAATTGAATCGCGCCGGGAGGAAAAACCTCTACCAGAATTTGACAACCGGATAGAACAAGAGTCGTTAATTTGGTTAGAGTTCCAGGTTGAAGTGGTCCTAATTCCTTCCAAATGCTTTTCAACATGGGCAGATTCTTTACGAACAATTGCTCTAAATTAGGTAGCAACTCACTACCCACTGTATCCATGATGGTTTCAATCGTGGCGCAACTCTCAACAAGACAACCTCGGATCTTGTTCATGTTTGTGGTTCCAAAGTCTGATAGCTGCTTGATGTCCTTGTGGTTGACTAAATCAAAGCCCTCGGCTTCTGCAAGGACCTCAAGAATTGGATTGTTGCTACCAACACCGTTGCAATACTTGACATACTTTTTATATATAACGAAGTTGGGATTCTGTTCCGAGTTTTGGCAACCGATGAAAAAACGGAACGGCCCAATTCTTCTGACCACTTTCCACCAACTCCTCCTGATATAACTTAGAAGAATTCTTGCGTCTGGAACGCAGATACGGACAGTCATAGGTGCAACCTCTATGACATCTACAATCATATTGGGAAAGCAAACCCTTAGTCTCTTGAATTTTTGCAACATAGCGACTTCTTTCATTATATTCTCTACCACCTCATCAGTAAACTGCTGGGGAGATTTCACATCAATGACCAATTCTTCCAATCTAGAAAGTTTTGAAATCACGTCGTAGTTGAAACTCAGGTCTTGAGTGTCATTTCCGTTTCCAAATGATACCCACAAGCGCTTTAAGAAGATCAACTTGTCAATGTTCGGTGGTATATTAGTGATTCCACTCCCATGAATATCAAGTGATTCAAGATGTACAAGTTCCCCGATGTGAGAAGGGAGCTCCACCAATTGTTCGCAATTGCTGAGGTCTAGGACTTTGAGGCCGATCATGATTGAAAGAGATGATGGTAATGACGTGATACCAGTATGAGATAAATCCAACACTCGAAGATTTATCATATGCTCAAAGAATGCTGGAGGGATGTTTTCCAGACCTAAATTCTTCTGTAGGAATAGGGTGGAAAGCATGCTACAATCCGGGGAATCGGGCAATCGATCCAACTCATTGTCACCCAAGGAGATCCTCTTCTTCTCCCTCCAGGATTCCTCATCTGGGGGCTCTCTTAGTTCTTTGTTAGTTTCCACCAAATGTTTACATTCAGGATAATCTTCCGATATGTATAGTGCCACTCGTCGGATGAATTTATGCATGGTAACATGATAATCACTCTTACCTTCCTCAAGCAACGACACATTCTTTAGGTGACTCAATACTAAATCCCCAATCACGAAACGCACCTTTCTCGCGTCATTGCCATTGCCAAGAAGATCTTCTGCTTCCCAACACTCCAACAAAGAATCTATGTTGATCTCGCTATCCTCGGGATATAATGCACCATACAGGAAACATACCTTATACCGATCATCACCCAACTCATTAAAACAAAATTTCAACAATTCATACATTTCCTTAATGCCTTCGCATTCTTGACTAGGCCACATCCTCCAACTATCCAGTCCATCACTCCAAAGGATTTCAGTGTTCTTCAATTTGAAAGTATTTGCCACTTTTTCAATCAAGAGCGGAAGTCCACAACACTCTCTGCACACTCGCCATGCAAGTGGCCCGATTCTTAGATCTTCAATAAGTTTTTTGCTTCCTAAAACATTTTGAAACATCTTCCATGACTCATCTGGAGACAAATATGCCAGCTTAACCGCCTTGTCCACCATTGAGTTACAAACCTTACGCAACCTAGTTGTCAATACTATCTTGCTGCCATTGTTGCTAAAAGGAATCCCAATTTCATTTAAATTGAGATATTCTTTGACATCATCCAAAAGGAGCAAGAACTTCTTTCCCTCCAACTCAGTAAATATTCTTTGGGCAACTTCAGTGACATTGCTAGTTCTTGCCATTGTTAGTTTCAGTCTTTGCGCAATAGTGCGTTGTAGATGTTTTCTTTTTAGATTTTCATTGCCCCCCTCTTTTGATACCGTGAGCCAGATGACTAAGTCAAACATCGTGGCAACTTGATCATGGTTATTCAAGTTGAGCATTACGGTAGTTTTCCCAATCCCCACAGTCCCATGGATACCAATAACATTAACCTCGTATCTTTTCAGCCAATCCAATATCTTCTCTAGTGGCTTTCGAAGTGTTTCATATTTCCTGATATCTGGTCCCTTCCTCTTTACGATAGATTCGGGTGCGCGATCAACCAACATTTTGTCCTTGATATTATTGCTCTCTTGCAAAAGATTGATTACTTTCTCGTGCATCAGTTTCATCTCTTCTCTAAAATCCGGATATGAAAAAATTGACCAGATAGATGTCTTTTCTTTGCTTTGATTGTTATATTGGGCTATTATATCTTTCGCTCGATCTTCAATCTCCATCACCCTGTGTACCCATTCCATGTATGTTCTAGATGGCACCCTCATCTTATTCTTCTCTACTTCGATCTCAAAATCCTTCCTTACAGAACCTAGAACGTGTACTGCTTCATTTAAATTATCACAAATCTCCTCCGGATTGTCTGAAAGTGTGACATTGAGAGTATCCCCAAATGCCTGCTTAGCTTCGGAAACAGCCTGCACTAACCCGGTAACTGCTCCTATTGTAGCAAATGGGTCAGCCATCAAGAAACTGAGAACTCGTAGTGGAAGACCTGGAAGAAGGAAATTTAGAGAAAACCTTAGTAAGAATGGACTAACTGCAGTGCAGTACGAGCTACTGTAAATAACTCATGCTCAGCTCAAATATTTCTTTTATTGGTCAATTAATTCATGGAAAACCAAAACCCAATTACAGGCTCAAAGGGGCATCCCCCGGGAAAAGAAACAACCAAAACAACAAAGCTAGGTCTATGTAGCACGGACACGACACGGACATCTTGACACGCAAATTTTCAAAAAATGGGGGACACGACACATTGGGGTACACGTTATATATATATATATATATGTGTGTGTGTGTGTGTGTACATATATCAAAAATTTAAAAAACATTCAAATAAGATAAAAGTTTAATAATATCATAACCATATAGCCCTAAATCTGATCACAGAGAGAGAGAAAGAAAGAGAGAACACATTGAAACACAAAGAGTGTCTTGAAAGTGTCCCCCCAAAGTGTCCCTAAAGTGTACACTTTGATTCATTTTAAAAGTTTTTATAATTGCATTTTTACCCCCAAAGTGTACTGAAAGTGTCGGAACCAAAATATTGGGAAAAAAAACAGGATATTCTGGGAGAAGTGTCAGATACGTGTCAGGAGCATGTCCCACACGTGTCCCTGTCCGACACCGGTACATCGCCTCCGGCGGAGTGTCGGTGCTACCTAGGCCAAGGTCAAAAGACCAACAACTAGAAAACAGAAACAATGACCAAAAAACACCAAGCACCAAGCTGGGCCTATAAGGAACATCATCGTCAGAAGGGCAAAGAAAAAAGTCAGAAAGGAGCAAACACGATGGGGAAATGTGTCATTCCTTAAACAACAACTTTTTATTGAAAATTCTCTGGGTGTTCTTCCAAGCACTTATTCATGACCTTGAGTCATTCTCTACCTTGGCAGTTACGTAGTCAATCTCAACACACTTACGGCCCGTTTGGATGGAGGATTTGTTTCGGGTGGATTTGTAATGAGGGGGGATTTGGAGGTGGATATGTAATGAGGGGTGATATGTTAAGAAGGGTGGCCCCACTTCTTAAGAATGGTGGATTTGTAATGAGGTGTTTGGATGGTTTTTTGAGAAGGGGGATTTGGAAGGTGGATATGATGGGATAAGATGTGAAATGACTTAATTGCCCTTGTGTATAAATTTAATGTTTAAAATACAAATAATTGCAATATAATTATGATAGCCCCTGATTTCCCAATCCCAAAATTGTATTTATTATAGTTATCATATATATTTACAATAGTTGCAATTTAAAAGTTATTTTTATATATGTATTTGTATGTATACCGACAGTAGTATATATATACACAACCCAAGTCCCCAGACCCTTTCACCCACGCACAACCCCATCCACTGGATTCACCCACGCACAACCCCATCCTCTGCCTCCGTCCGCCGCCGATCATCACCACTCACCTCTTGAGTTTTTCAGCCGTAAGTCTCTCTCTCTCTCGCTCTCTCTTGTTTTGCACAGATTGATCGAGTAAGTCGAGATGGAGTCACCAGTCCCCCTCTCTCTGGTCTGGTCTGGTCTATAGAGGGGTATACACGCGTGATAGATTCGAAAAGGCAAGGGCAAAATGGTCAAAATGCCAGCCCGCTTCAGCCGGCTTCACTAACGACATGGGTACCCTGTCGTTACCAAATCCGGGAACACCTGGAAATGAAATCGGGGAAGACCTCAAATCCCCCTTTCAGTTTTCACACCCAAACACTGGAGATGAGGAGAAGCCGGACTCCAAATCCGGCCGGCTCACAAATCAGGGGTCATCTCCCCCATCCAAACAGGCTCTTATGTTGGCAAATCCTACCATTCCTTTCTCCCCCATCGATGATATAAGAGTTCAACTATAGATAGTTTAAAAGGAGTGTAAAGAAGGCTTCCCCGCTTCCCCCCATGATGTTTGGCCCACTCATGTCAAATATCGTATCACAGACAACGCAGCACATTTGTTATCGTGATTGAAGATGCATAGAGGGGTAGGATTAGAACAATTCTTACTTTAAGGAAAAAAAAATTACTTTCAATTCAATCTTATTTCACCTCTGTTGATTCTGTATTCAGACTCTAAAAAAATGCATGCACTTAGAGCTGTAAACGAACCGAGCAGCTCGCGAGCTCGGCTCCGAATTTTTGGCTCTTTTACCGGCTCGTTTGACAAAAGCTCGGCTCATTAAGAGAGACTCAACTCGATTAAAGATGCTCGTTTAATAAATGACTAAGTTCGGCTCGTTAAGGCTCGAGCCGAGCTCGAGCTCGAGCTCGAGTTTTTGGCTCATTTAGTAAACGAGCCGAGCTCGAGCTCGCCAAAACTCGGTTTAGCTCGGTTCATTTACACCCCTATGTGCACTAAAGTTGTCTCTTGAAATCAATTATTTCAAGTTATCCAGGCAAATGGCATGTTAAGTGAAATGAATACAATTTTTAACCCTGAGTTCACTTAACTTTGCATCTCAAATACCCATTCACCTGCTTGCTTATTATAATTCCACGGCCTATTTGAGAAAGTGGGGATTGTGCTGACGTTGGGGTGCCGTGGCTCCCGTCCGCACCCTAATAAGCAACTAGGCGAGGAAGGATACATCACCTTTGGTTCAAAAAATAAGAATCTTATTTTTTAAAGTATTTATTTATTTCATTCTCTCGAAATACATCACTTTTAATTCAAAAAACAAGTACTCATTTGAAAAATAAGTACTTATTTTAGTTAGTGGAACTGGAACACATCCTAAGATTAAGAATTTTAAGATTTTCGGACCCTTCAAAACCTTGATAATTTTACTTCCAAATACAAATATTTTTTTGCCACATCCCACCGTCCTCCACACTAAATAATTTTTCATTTGGCTCTTTATTTGTGAAATTCCTACGTACGCCAACAATTGGAAAATCTTACCCCCAATCGGCCCTCACCAGTTTCCCCCCAACCAAATCTAAGTTTCAACCTTACTTCACTGTGCTAAGAATAATCCGTGCAACATATTGGCATACATTTTTACGGTACTCGATCACACACAAGGAGAGAGAGAGAGAGAGAGAGAGAGAGAGAGAGAGAGAGAGAGAGAGAGAGAGAGAAACTATACCGGGAGAAACACAGAGAGAGATTATTGGCGCAGATGTATAGAGACTAGCAAGAGGACATTATTGATAGGTGCTGAAAAACACCGATCTAATCCCTTTAGGAAAAAAGAGAAAGAAAGACCGAGACTTTGCCCGACGACATGAGCGGTCCGAAATGGAGTACACCTCACAACGGAGAAGTCTTTTATTATAGCCTTGCTCGGTTCCCTTTTTTTGAAAAAAAAAATCCAATCCAAAACTACTCATTACCCCTATTTTCAATCATTACTCTTCACTCATTACTCCTATCTTCAATCATTATTCTCATTTCTTTCTCTATCTTTTTCCACTCATTATCCCTACTTCCAATTATTACTCTCATTTCTCTCTCCACTCATAACCCCAAAAAAATTTCAAAATTTTCTCAAAAAGTCATCCAAACACAGCATTAATATTTGTTTATGAATTACTACCGGATACCCATGAGTAAAGGTACATCGAAATGTAATATAGTCTTAACTTAAATAAACTATCCGCTCTGGACGACTGTTCTACTAGACAAATGCTATCTATACATAGCATTATTTAACATTTTGAGACATTTTTCTATTTCATCATAAAAGGCCACATTTAAAACGGGGATACATTGCCTAAAAAGTGAAGCAGAGAGGGTGGATAAATTTAGTTGAACATTCTTTGTATTGTTGAAAAAGAAAATGATTTGAACACTACAACTTTAACATAAAAGTATGATCGAACGACTGTAGATGTTGCTTTATTGGTATGCCTAGACATCTACCGCTTAGATCGGGGATGATAAAGAGAAATGAGAAATTTTTGCTACCTTCTAATTGTGTGGTGTTTTTTTTTTTTTTAAACCAATTCTAATTGTGTTGTGTGATGCACCTTCTCTTTTTTATTTGGGATAAGCGATGCACCTTCTTTTTGGGGGTGATTGCCAAAGAATTAGGTAAATCCAAGTCTCAATGTGTACAAGTTTTTAATGTAATTTTAGGTTGATACACTAAGATTAAGAATTTTAAGATTTTCGGACCCTTCAAAACCTTGATAATTTTACTTTATCCCCTTCCAAATACAATTATTCTTTTGTCACAGCCCACCGTCATCCACACTAAATAATTTTACATTTGTCTCTTTATTTGTGAAATTCCTGCGTACGCGAACAATTGGAAAATCTTACCCCGGCCCAATCGACCCTCACCAGTTTCCCCCCACCAAATCTAAGTTTCAACCTTACTACTTCAATGTGTTAGTAAGAATAATCCGTGCAACATATTGGTATACTTTTACAGTACTCGATCATACAACAGTTCAAACAATGCATACGTACACACACGAGAGAGAGAGAGAGAGAGAGAGAGAGGAGCTTTACCTGGGGAATCACAGACGGAGATTATTGGCGCAGATGTATAGAGACTAGCAAGAGGACATTATTGATAAGTGCTGAAAAACACCAATCTAATCGCATTAGATAAAAAAGAAAAGAAAGAAAGACCGAGACTTGCCCGACAAAGACTTTAGAATGAGCTGTCCGAAATGAAATACACCTCACAACGGGAGGGGATGAGGTTTTTTTTTTTTTTTGGTTACAGAAGGGAGGAGTCTTTATACTGATTCACACATACTACACCCTCCGTCCAAAACGGCTGATAATTTTTGAAATTTGTGTCATTTTTTATCGCTTATATCTTTCAATCTATAATATTTTTTATGAGTTTGAAAACTTTGTATAATTAAACTAATCAAAAACTATCAAACAAGATCTATATTGCATATTTTTTGAAATCCATATTGAAAGATATAAGGAATTGAAATTGACACGGATATCAAAAATTGACATCCAATTTGGGACGGAGGGAGTAGTACTTTTCTATGGCTGTGTTCCCATACATGTATGGTGGATGAGAGCACCCGCATTTGACTTTTAACAATGTTACAACCACACACAAACATAAAAACATTTAGAGCATCTCTAATTCTTATCCATTTTTTCAAGCAAATTTGGATAGATATTTGGGTTAGAAGCTTGATTTGGATAAGACATCTCCATTACTAAACTTATATTTTTACCCAAATCTATTAGAGAATGGCATATTTATAATTAATGAATGACACATTTGTAATTAATGAGAGTGAAAATAGGGTGAGGAAAAAATGGGTATGGGTTTTGAGTCTACCCAAATTTTGGTAAGAAAATGGGTAGAACTCAAAATGGGTAGGTGTAATATCCCAAAATTTTTTAATAAATAAAAATTTCGTGATATTATTTTCAAAAATTATTTTCTTCTTAATTATCTATTTTATTTAATTAGATTGATTAACTAGCTAATTAGTTCGATTATATTGAATCTGATGTATTCGTATTCGTAAAAATCTATTTTTGATCAACGAGATTTTATTTTCGTAAACTGAGATCGGGGTTAGTCTAAAAATATTTTTATTTGTCTATAAAAATATTTTCAAATTCTTCCAAACCGAAAACCGGACCACCATAGGCATTTCCGCATTCGCGGAAATAATTCTCTCATTTCCTATTCCACCAACTCACCACCCACCCACCCCCTTTTTGACGAAAAGAAAAAAAAAAAAAAACTTTTCTTTTTCTTTTCCAACCCACACCCCACTTTCTTTCCCTATTATATATTATATATGAGTCATTCTACCACCACATTTATTCACACATTCACACTCTAAGAATGAAGCCCGCACATATTACACATCCAATGTGTATGGGCTTCACTTTTATTGTGAGGAACGGTATGTGAATGAGTGTGTAAATGAGTGTGGTATTAGAATTATTGATTAGATACATACACACACCCCAATTGCCCCCCGTCCGCTCCTGTCCGGTCACAGAGGGAGAGGGAGAGAGAGAGAGAGCTCCCTCGGCCGACCGCCCCTCGGCACCGAGCCACCACCTCGGCCCTCGATAACCACCATTCGACCCACCTCCCACCACCGAGTTCATCATTGTCAAGTAGTAGGGGTCAAGGCTCTTCCAGCTCAGCTCAATACAAATTAGATTCAGCTCCAACAACTAGTCAGGTCAAACTCCAGCAGGCAGTTAGATAGATGAAATGCAGATGTAATTCAGTTTTTTTTTTTTTTGAACCGCAGATTTAATTCAGTTGGTTCTTGTTTTTCATTTCATGTACATTTCAGTTGTAATTTCCTATAAGTAGCTTCTATTATTGTAAACTCCATACGTCGAAATAAAAAGTCAAGTTTCAGTTTCTTCTTTATCTGAAAAAGCTGTCATTCATCACCACCCTCCTGCCATCTCCTCTGTTCACCGCCATCTCCACCCCGTGCCACCACCAACCGGCCACGTCCAACCGAGACCACCCACCACCCACCTCGACCTCTCGGCTCCTCTCCTCCGCCGCACCACCTCCTCCACCGAAACACTTCACCACCTCCACCTCTCCTCTCGGCCTCCTCCCCCTCTCCGGCCGTACCCGCCACCATACCCACCACCACACATCTCCCTCACTCCTCCAAATTCCATCCCTGTAGTGTTTTTTTTTTAAAAAAACAAAAAAAAACAAACAGTGCGTGTGTGGCTGCGGCATCGCGGGCCCCATTGGAGTGCAGCCGGACGCCGCCTTGAGATTCCGGAACCACCCCAGTGTTCTACGGACACCATACAACACTTACCCGAGCTTTGAATCGCGTTTGAGGTAGTTTTTCGGAAACCCGATGTAAGATTATTTCCATTATTGGCCCACATTACGCAATCGGCACATATGGTAATTATATATTGACGAGATTATGAGCCATATCTTTTCCCCTA
>JAOTQK010000003.1:13566234-13576629 GCA_025642025.1 Rhododendron ferrugineum
TTTACATTCAACGTATCCCCCAATGTATCGTATCCTTCTTTTTGGAAAAATTACGTATCTGCGTATCCGTATCCGTGCTTCTTAGCTGGAGGGCGGCGATAAGTTTCAGGCGGCGGAGAGCGAAGAGGAGGAGGTTCTCACCGCCGTTAGTCTCGCCTCCGACGGTGAGTTTCGGGTGGTGAAGGGTGAAGAGGAGGAGGGTAATCACGAGCATCTTAGGGACCATCCCCAGCTGGTTAACGACCACCGGGAGGGCCATGATTCCGGCGCCAACGATCGTGGTGGAGAGGTTGAAGAAGGCGCCGGAGAATGACGCTCCGTTGAGGGCTGCAGTCGGGTCGAGAAGATCATTGTGCTTGTGTTGTTAAGGGAGGAGGCACTGTTGCTAGGTTTTTTTTGGTATATAATGGTGAATGCTCCTTATTGGTACAAATTTGGAAGGGAGCTGGAGTCCGAGCAAATTAACCCTCAATTTCAAGACCGGTCCGTAAATTGCCCTACATTTAGACCATCAACAATAAAGATGGAGAGAGAACGCGGATGATGAAGCAGCTTTGTCGTCAGCTCTGATCTGATCCTGCATAACAATGTAAAAGCTTGAGTCACCGATGTGGTGGCTTGCCAACCACCCTCCGATGCCTAAGTCAGTAGAGTACTTGTTATATGGTGAGAGTATTGAGATTCTCTGTTATGTGTTTCGTACCTTTTACGGGTGTTCTACTGTCGTATTTATAAGCACCTTGATAGGAGGTTGAGTACTCATTGGACTACTTCTCGTAGATTCCGGATTACCTGTTTGAGGTTAAGGGAGTCTTGCCTTAGCTAGGAATCTCAATCCATCCCTGATTATGTATATCAGAGGCATTTAATGCTTATCTTATTGATGGCGTTCTCTATCTCCTGGGATTTCGGTTATACCCAATCCTGTAGAGGTTTCTCTGTAGGAATAAGTATATTCCACAGATAATATCTATCAAATATTATCCCCCTTTGTGTTGCTAAGGGCCAGAGCTGGTCCTCGAGCCTTATGACAGCTTCGTCCGCGGAGTGGACCTTGTATGACCTGACTTCGTCCCAGGTAAGGTTTGATAAAGAGATCCAGGTGAGACTGGTTCCCACTCCCCAGATCTGTGATTCTCATGGTGCTGACCTCTCTAGGTTTATTATAGTTATTAGAGGAGTATAATGCTTACACCAATAGATTCTTCTTTTTCTCTTTATTTTTCAATATCTTTATTATGATTATGAGTTTTATTTGAAGTAATGTGTTGGGTGTTCAAATATGAATTACGTAGGCTATAATTGGGTTGTGATTGAGTGTTCAACTAATTTTGGGTTGGGTGTTTTTTTGTTTCTAGGTCAGGCATTCAACTATTAGAATTGGGTGTCATTAATAGTTAAGTTGGATGTTCAAAAAAAGGCTAGACCATAATTTTTACATGTATTCTAAGAAGAAAAAAAAATTATTTAGATGTTCAGTTGACCATGGAAGGCTCAACATAGAGCTGCCCCTGTAATGCGGGTCATGATCTTGATGTTTTCTTTCCTTTTTTCCCTCCTATAGTAGGGAATATTGATATGGTACTTGAAAGGAACTTACTGACAAACTGACTTTGACCCTAAATTTGTCTCGTTTGAGTTTAACGAGCCAAGCCTGAGTTTTGAAAAATTTATTGATGAATTGGATTCGGGCTTAAATTTTGGGTCGTTTCGGCTCGTTTGAGTTAAACGAGCCTCGACGAGCCGAACTCAAGCTCACTTGTGCTGGCTTGGATCGAGCCCAAGCTGAACTCAAGCCTGACTTATACTTAAACGAACTGATCCCGACTCTAACAGGGTTTGGTTCAATTCGGTTCATTTACACCCCTGTACGTGGCTACGTTTATTGCCTTGTATTTGGAATGTAGAATGAAGTGAGGTGCAATGTGATCTGTAGAGAAGTGGATTAACTCTAAATAGTTACAGAGGGACTTGAATGATAAATGATAATATGACAGGTGAAGTAAAGTGGTTTATAGTTTATTTAAGTATGATAAACAAGTTAATCTGTTCAATTAAAAAAAGAAGAAGAAGAAGAAGTTAATCTGTTATCTTTTCTCACTTCTAAGTGCTTGAATGTAATCGGCTTCCCACATCTTCTCCTCCTCCTGTCTCTTTTATGGTCCCTCTTAACTGTCTTTCCTTGTCAGGTTTCGCCATCTAACACTCCCCCATGCTACTGGTAACTGTTACTCCTTGAGTCGTGCTGACTTCATGTCCCGAGTTACTCCTTGAGCCTCGCTGACTTCATGTCCCAAGTTTCTAATGCCCAAACCTTACTAACTATTACTATTACCATTACCAATCCTTGGCTGCCGCTTCTACTACCAATCCTTGATTGCCACATCTACTACCAGTGCTTGACGGCCACATTTGCTTCCAATCCTTGACTACCAAAATAATCAAAATAAATACTGATGATAGAAATTCGGAATAGAATAGTGGGCCCTATTTCAGGATGCTGGAGAAGTCCAAATACGAATTTATATATAGTGTTGGATAGTGTGCTGGTTTGCCACCTATTTGGCCAAACCCTTCTCTTCAATGCAGAAAACATGTAGTGGGCTCTTCTTGGGCACTTTTCTCATACACCTCATCCAATATCTCTAAGCACCAACATTTACCCCACCCTCATGAAAATCAACTTAATCGCCATATTTTCCTGCAAAGAGAAAATTAATCCATTATCCAACAATCAATCATCTATTAGGAGAATTATCAGAATCCGATGCAAAATTATCCAAGAATAATGGAATAAGTATACACTTTTAACCTTTCAACAGAGGACATATCTGCCATAATCATGTAAGGCAAGGTCTCACATTAGTCAAGTGTCACAACCCCCATGGGCTCTTGAGTTTACAAATATAATCCATTTTTTAATAACTCAAGGTGTTTTAAATACGTGCACCTTTACTAGTCCCTAGGGGATCAATCTCACTGTCCACCACCGAGAGGCACATTTGAAGCTGGGGCAAATTCCTATATGGCCTGACCCTTTTACAATAGGTTATAGCACCTAGGATGTTGCAAGTATAACCCTTGTGTCGCACTGAGAATATGAAAGGGGCATGTTCCATGAGATTAAGGGACACGTGAAAGGGTCGAGCTTGTCTGAATCTCCTAAAAGAGGTTTTCCTCTCCTAGTTAATAAGCTGCTCTCCTTAATTTGTTCAACCAAAATTTGAAAGTTTTATGACCCTTAGGAGGTTAGTGTATTTCTAGTCCAACTTCTGCTATTCTGTGCTATTTTGATGAGTGTGGAAAGCTCTTTCGTTAATATTCAAATTAACGCTTTCCCATTGTAGTTTGCAAAGTTGGCAATCCAAGCAAAGTAATGCTACTCTTGATCAAATTTCCTTCAATTCATTGGGTTTATTGACCTCTTTGTTTGTGGCCTTCATGTTGTATGTGGGTGGCATGCATCTTTTTTATTCCTTCTTTTTGAGATGCATTACTCTTGCTGGTCAAAAAAGAAATAGCCTAAAACCATTTAGGTAATCATTTGTGTGGATATCTGCACAGAAATTTGATACTCCCTCTGTCCGGATTTAATAGTCCTTTTTTGGAGTTCATGTCATTTTTCAATCGATTATATCTTCCAATTTATAATATTTTACGTGATTTCAAAAATATTGTATTATAGAATTAATCGAGATCTATCAAACAAGATCCATATTCGATATGAAATTCATTACGGATTCAAAGATATAACCCGTTTTTTAGCCGGTTAAAATAGAACTAGGGACAATTAAATCTGGACGGAAGGAGTATTTCTTTTCAAATCTTTGCTGATATTAGCGTCCTTGAACTTTTAGCTCTGAAGCCAAGTTCATTCAGAAAATTGTTCGTGTACTCAACCACAAGCTAGCTCACAAGCACCAGAGTGTTGACAACCATCTTGTAGGTATGGATTCAAGAACTGAGCGTGTTAATTGCTGGCTAAAAGATAGGTTGACTGGGGTTGGCGTCCTTTTTATTTATTAAGAATGGTCTGCACTTAGAAGGGGCTTACACAGGCGGTGTAAACATTTGTCTCCTCAAAATCAATTGCATTGTGCCATATTGTCATGTTCTATTAATTGGGATCAATATTTTGATGTCGTGGCGCATTGTAATTGATTTGGAAGAAACAAATGTTCACACCGCCGGTGTATAAAATTTATTCCCTTTGAACAATCAGGCTTTTACGTGGGGCAACAAATGATTTATTTACCCTTATTTTCGTGAACAACTTTTAGTATTATTTTCATGAAACATGAAATCTTGACCCTTTAGTATGTTCAACTCATTAACGATAAAATCATGGTTATCTGCAGATTGCCTCTCACACAATCATTATACTTTTATGTTTTCAGGCTTCCCAAAACTTGATGAGCAGAATTTGTACGCACCAGATCCGAGGTCAAGGGAAGAGGAAGATTCGAAACGTTTGCAATTGCAAGTGCACCAATATTCAGAACCCACAGTAGGTATATCCGGCCATGGGAGTACCAGTGGCAATGTTCCAGAAGAAGGTGGATCATCCATGGGGGAATGGGTCGACCAAGTGGGAGGGCTAGAAGACGAGGAATTCTTGAATGAATTCACAGAGTCACTTTATGAGGAACCCTTGGAGAAGATCTTGTTGGGAGAATTGGAGGAAACTCCTTCAGACCCAATAGAATTAGAAGAATTGAACTGTGATCCGTTGGAAGTTCCTCCAACAATCTCTCACCACGAGCTAGATTTGTCATATCGTCAGATAAACTCTTTGCCACTATATGTATTCAGATTGGTAGCACTCAAAAAGTTGTATTTGAGAAGCTGTGAGCTTCTAATGGAACTGCCACGTGAAATTGGAGAACTCACGAATCTTGAGGTGCTTGATCTTGAAGGGACCGAAATGCTGTGTCTACCAAAGGAGATTGCCAAACTAGTTAATTTAACTTGCTTGAAAGTGTCATTCTATGGATATGCAAATCAGACAGTAATTCCAAGGACGGTCTTGTCGAATCTCTCACGCTTGAAGGAGTTAATCATTGACGTGACTCCGTATGGAGAATGGTGGGATGCTGAAGTAGAAGTTATTATAGACGATCTGTGTAGCTTACAAGAGTTGACTACCCTGAAATTGTCTTTACCCACTGCTGAACTATTGAAAAACCTCACAATATTTCGACTTTTAGCAAACTTCAGATTTACAGTTGGCCGTCAAGAAGAGCACTTCATCTCCCGTTTGCCCCGCGATGTTGAAGAGGAATTCAATAACCGGGAGAAACTGGACAAAGGCTTGAAGTATATAAATGGAAGTTGCATACCAAATGAAATTACCGAGGTATTCAAACATGCGAATGCTTTTTTTCTACAGCGCCATTGGACAGCTAAGAGCCTATCCGAGTTCGGGCATGAAAATATGAATGAAGTGAAGTATTGCTTGGTGATGGAATGTAATGAGTTTCGGACCATCATTGATTCTGAACAGTTTTATCAAGGAAAAGATGAAGCAATTGTACTTGGATCACTAGAGAAATTGATTATCCGCTACATGAAGAATATGGAGAGCGTTTGGAAAGGGCCAGTTGGAAAAGGGTCTTTGTCCAATCTGAAGTCCTTGGCTTTACATACATGCCCCAATTTGACTACCCTTTTCACAATTGACATCTTTAGTAATCTCTTAAAGTTGGAAGAGCTTATAGTTGAAGATTGCCCAAAAATCGACAGCCTTATTAGTCTCAAAAGTTCCGACTCAAAGTCTGGCATTTTTCTCCCGAACTTGAAGAAAATTTCACTTCTTGAGCTACCAGAACTGCTCAACATCTCCAGTGGCCTATGCATTGCTCCGAATTTAGAGAGAATGGTCATCTTTTGTTGCCCAAAGCTTGAAAAGCTTTCTAACATGGATGTCTCCAGTACAAAATTGAATGTAATTAAAGGAGAGAAAGAATGGTGGGACGCATTAATGTGGTATGAATCAAATCTGAGCACAGAACATGAAGATTATTTGGCTCGTCTTTTTATCCCGTTGAGATGGGATGGGGATTTGATGGCTCAATTAACAAAAGATTAGATCGCCCCACATGGTTTGGGCAGAGTTGGAAGCTACTAATGACATGGTAATTTTTGTTTAGTATTCATTGATTTTTTTCTGATACTTATGTCTGCTGAATCATTAATGTTGAACCTTTGAGTGGTTGTCAGCCTAAGCGACCACTGAATGTTATCTTCACATGCTTGTGGGTATGTGCCTAGCGGGTTATCAACTAACGTATACTCGCAGGTTGAATATCTTTTCACCTGCAAGCAATCCGTGCAATCTGAAAACCGACAGGTCCTTCTGATTTTCCAATGGTTTAGAACTGCTGATTAAGGCGGGTTGGGTGGTTGACAAATTTCGAAAGAAAAAAGATGATTTGAAATAAGATAGCGAAAAATGAGGTAAATTGAATGTTGGAGATCAAGTTTAATGGCAATGTGCATGGTATTTTACAATTTTTAAATACAATATGTAGCTGGTTGGGTCTTATAAGTTCATGACAGGTTTTTTTTTTTTTTTTGCTAAGCAGTTCATGACGGGTTAACAAGATTTAACCTCTAGCCAACCCCATATCTGCCAGTACGGGTCTGTTTGGTGAGTTGACGAATTTTTTGAGCACCCTAAGTTGTGTGGTGATTTCAAAGTGTTTGCCAAAAGCTTTTTGTTTGTTCTTGTTTTCTTCATTTCATTGTGCTGCTACATTTGGCTACCACGAGAACAAATGCAGTATCTTACTTAGCCCTCTGCCTCTAAGGTATCAGGGCGGACGATGCATTCATGCATCCCCAACTAAATACCCATCTTTTCTTGTCACAATCATTGTAAATAATTGGCCAAATTTAGGCTGCAAATACATTTCGAGTAAGGCACTTGGAGTGATGCTTTTGTTTACTCTCATAATGATACAGAGAAATGGTGATGTTCTGTGTCGTTTTGCCATCTGTCGTCGAGTGGCAGGTTTGCGGGGAAACTCTTTGAAGACTAGAGGAGTAGAGGAAGGAATTATCGTTCGACGAATATCTAATTTTCTACTGATCGTATGTGTCTTTACGTGTACGAGTATTCTGGCTAGCTGGTAGCGTTGATTTTTTTTTTTCCAGATTTTTATGCTCTATGAGATCCAAAACTTTAGGTACCTCTGGGAGAAATGTGACCACGCTTATGTGGAGCCTTGGTTGATGCTGTTGTATTATTCTATGATGACGTTTGTTGTATTACTATGTGATGTATAATTCTCTCTTCAGTTCTGTTATTCTCGCATTCTTTCTCTCCCTCGCTCATTTTGGTATTCGTACGATGTCTCAAAAGAAGAAGAAGAAGAGGGTTTCGGAAAATAATGCGACCATGCTCTCTCTCTCTCTCAAATTACACGTCCGTGCAACCTAAGGGAAAGTCGCGTACCTGTTGGCCTACAAAAACACTTCTGCGCAGCTGCATTTATGACCTTGTCAGAGTTGAGTAGTTTAATCCGCCTGAATAAAATTTGGTTGTGTGCTTCTGAGTCAGTACCATATGAGGCTCCTGTTGAATTTCGGCTCGATTTTGGAGTTCGCAGCTTGGTTGGTCCGGACCAAGGCCTTGGTGGTCCTGACCAGCACTTGTTACACGTTTCTGGAGCTTCCTGTTTTTTTGTCCGCAGTCTAGTACCAATTCGTTCGGACTGACCTCAGCATACCGGGCATCCAGACCACGTCCGGACGAAGTCAGGACGAACTTGGGCCTATTGTTCCAGTTTTGATCAGCGCTCTCTGATATTTTGGTCTAGACCAGAGAACACTTCGTCCGCCAGCGGGTACGCAGGACAACGCTTTTTACTTCAGTTTTTTGGAGGCTCCAAAGCCCAATATGGTTAGGACTTGTTAGGCAACTTGTCCACGGGTATAAATACACTTATTATGCCTCTTATTGTTGAGAGAGAGCAAATATTAGGCATTGGATTAGGGTTTGAGCTCTTTGTTTTGGCTTTTGGTAGGAGGGTTTCTACAGAATTTCTTTCTTTGTAGCTCTTCGAGCATTCGTATTTGTTTAATGAAGCCATCGATCGACTGGCCGTGGACTAGGTTTACATTCCAAAGTAAGACCGAACCACGTATATCTGTGTGTCTCTCTCTCATTTTGTTTGTTTTTCTCTCATTCTCTCACGTTTGGTTTGCTTTGCACATCTATTTTTGTTTTTTGATTCAATATTCATAATCACCGTCTGTTTGTTCGGCTTCCTCACAACAGTTCCTGTGTAAGGGATTCCCACCACAGATACCACATGTTGGGAGGAGAGAAATAATATGCACTCAACCCACATTTCTTGCATAGTTGCATCGAGTTTTTGTTCTCGTTGTTGCATTCAACACAACCACAGAGCATTGTTGTGTTTGCTAGGCACCATGGACGATGAGGGTTTTCATACAGAAGAATTTTTTACATCATTATGTATGGTCGAATTTCTGAAGTAGAAAGGACAAGGGAAGTTCCAAAAGTCCCATTACAAATACCAATGTACGGGTTTTCATAGTGCTTTTGTTTATTTACTTGGAGGTTGCTCCAGACTCCATTTGGAACCAAAAGGAGGAGAAACTAATTTTGGCTTATCAGAGAGGAGGAGGAAGATAAACTCTTGTCGACAACATCGGTTTGTGCCAATTGCTGCCCTATCGACATGAAACATGTGAAGTAGGCCGTAAGATTTATGGCGTGATTGGGTTCTAACGTGAATGCTATTTATATGCAAACCACTTGCTGAATCAGAAGTGCATAGTGCTCCTTTCGAAGTGGGAGGACGAAAATGGGGATATCCGGGCCAAGATGGTATTCCAGCAGCCTTCTATCAAATTCAACGACCCCTGCTGGCGATTTAATTTTCCAATGCTATCTTTGTAAGGAAAAAGCTTCATTCCTAAAGGAAAACCGTGCTAAATCATAACTGGGCAACGTATCTTCACCAAACATACTTCATAGGCTATCCCGTGAATTGAGTGCGAATAATCTGCCTAAACTGGAAACATAATAACCAAGCTTAGAAAATATGGCAACATAATATTTCCTAATATTATGTTAACAAAGAGCTACGTCTTGGGTGACCTAATATTTCCTAATATTATTTTGGTATCAGAGTTAGGTTTTGGGTGGCCTCACCTCTCATGGGAAAGTGTCTGTCATCTCTGTCGCCCGAGTCAATCGCTCAGCTCCTTGTCCTTGTATCTTGGTCTGTCACCTCCATATGCACGTGAGGGGGAGTGTTCGACTTGTCCCACATCGCTCAATCTAACATGGCATTAGAGCTAGGTCTTTGGTGGCCTCACCTCACATGGTCAAGTCTCTGTCGCCCGAAGAAAATTTCCCGATCAGCTCAATTCGCACCTTCACGTGCATCCGGGCTGCACATGAGGGGGAATGTTAGACTTTGTCCCACATCGCTCATCTAAGCCACCCAAGCTTGGTTAATATAATTTAGAGGTTACTCCACCTATTACCAATTAATTTAGGTTGGAACCCTCCAAAAAATTTAACAGTGTGATGGGGAAGTGTCATGGAAAACAGCTTAGAAGTGAAAAGCTTTTTTTTTTGAGTGGAGCAGCGCTATTTATGGGATGACGACTATATAAGAATTCCATTCTTCATTCAAAGAGATTTGCACAAAAAGTAGATTCATGAAACCAATAGGGACACTAGTTCAAGGGCTCGGAGCCTGAGGACAATCACTTTATTATGCCTATCGATCATACTCGGGCAAAAGTTAAGCCTGTACCCTGTGTATCATTTCTATACATATAAAATGAGTACTAAACTGGTTGAACTACTCTAAATATAAGGCATGTATAATGATTTTCTTAGCTTGAAGAAGATTTCTCTTCTTGAGCTGCCAGAATGGGTCAGCATCAACAGTAGCCTACTCATTGCTCCAAATTTAGTGAGGATGGTCATCTTTTATTGTCCAAAGCTCGAAAAGCTTTCTACCATGGAAGTTTCGAGTATAGATTTGAAGGTCATTAAAGGAGAGAAGGAATGGTGGGATGTGTTAAAGTGGTATGAATCGGATCTGAGCACAGAATATGAAGATTATTTGGCTCGTCTTTTTGTCCCATTGAGACGGGATGGGGATCTGATGGCTCACTTTACAAAAGACTAGATTAATTGCCGCATATAGTCTAAGGCGAAGTTGGAAGCCACCTGACAGGGTTGTTTTCGTTAAGCATTCATGGATTTTTTTTCCCACAACAATGTTTGATGAATTTTTGGGTGCATTTGATAACCTTTTCAGTTTTCAGTTTTTTTGTTTTTAAGAAACTAGAAGTAGAAACAGATTTATGTTTTCATAAAAACAAAAACAAGAAACATGTTTGGTA
>JAOTQK010000003.1:13582529-13594681 GCA_025642025.1 Rhododendron ferrugineum
TGGCCTTGCATACATGCCCCAATATGATTACCCTTTTCACAATTGACGTGCTTAGTAATCTCATAAACTTGGAAGAGCTTATAGTTGAAGACTGTCCCAAAATCGACAGCCTTGTGGGTCTCAAATGTTCGGACTCAAAGTCGGGCCTTTTTCTCCCGAACTTGAAGAAGATTTCCCTTCTTGAGCTACCAAAACTGGTCAGCATCTCTAGTGGCCTATGCATTGCTCCGAATTTAGAGAGGATGGTCATCTTTTATTGCCCGATGCTCGAAAAGCTTTCTAACATGGATGTCTCCAGTACAAAATTGAAGGTAATTAAAGGAGAGAAAGAATGGTGGGACGCATTAAAGTGGTATGAATCAGATCTGAGCACAGAACATGAAGATTATTTGGCTCGTCTTTTTATCCCGTTGAGAAGGGATGGGGATCTGATGGCTCAATTAACAAAAGACTAGATTGCCGCGCATGGTTAGGGAAAAGTTGAAAGCTTCGAATGACATGGTAATTTTTGTTCAGCGTTCATTGATTTTTTCCGATACTACAAGAACAAATGCTGTATCTGAGAAGAACAAATGTTGTCAGATACAACATTTGTCTTTTTGTTTGTTCTTGTTTTCTTCATTTGGCTACTACGAAAGGACTAGATTATTTGTCTTTTTGTTTGTTCTTGTTTTCTTCATTTGGCTACTACAAGAACAAATGTTGTATCTGACTACCCTCTCCCTCTAAGGTATCAGGGCAGATGATGCATCCCCCAATTTTTTTTTATTACCATTCATTAATCCTAATCTATTCTATGCTAGGGGACTTGGGGAATCGAACTCTGTTCTTGTCGTTTTTCCATCTGTCATCGAGTGGCGGGATTGTGGTGGAAACTGCTTGAAGACCGTGTCGGAGTAGAGGGAGGAATTATCGTTCGACAAATGTCTAATTTTCTATCCAGCATGTTCGTCTTCATGTGTTTGAGTACTCTCGCTTGCTAATCGCGCTGTTTTCTTTCCTTCTTAAATTTCACCATTGGGATTTGTTATGCTCTATGAGATTTACTTGTGCTGAAGACCCATAACTATGTGCCTCTCGTGGAAATGTGACCATGCTTATGTGGAGTCGTGGTCGATGCTGTCGTATTGTTCTGTGATGATGTTGTGTTATTCTCTCTTTGGTTATTCTCTCATTCTTCCTCTTGCTCACTTGCTCATTTTGGTATTCGTATAATGTCTAAATAAAATTGGGCTTTCATTTTAGTGAAATGTCCTAAAGATGAGTTTTAAAACATGTCAGCATCCTCCCTTTCTTTGTGATGACTATCGGTGACTCAACTTCATATACAGGTCGGTACAAACTTAGGGAGAGTTGCGTACCTGGCCTACAAAACATATTTGCGCAGCTGCATTTATGAGTTGAGTGGTTTAAACCTCTGTTCTTGTGCTTGCAATATTAATCCGTGTGAATAGTTCGGTTGTGTGCTTCTCTGGTTTTGCTTCTGAATCAATATAGGAGATCCCAGTGTGCAAGGGATTTCCACCATCAGACACCACATGTTGGGAGGAGAGAAATAAAATGCACACATCAATTCACTCAAACAACATTTCTTGCGTACAGTAGTTGTTCTTGTTGTTGCATTCAACACAACCACAGAGTAGTGTTGTGTTTGCCAGGCATGCACCATGGGTGGTGAGGGTTTTCACATGGAAGAATTTTTGGCGTCAATATGTACGGTCGAATTTCTAAAGTAGAAAGGACAAGGGCAGCTCCAAAAGTCCCATTACAAATACCAATCTATGGGTCAGAGAGTCCTACCATAGGAGGAGCCCTATGTATGGTCGAAATTTTCTTTTCTCGACAAAATATGCTTTTTCCAACTGGCCGGATGTGCTCGCCCCCAGCTTACTTGATCAAAGTTTATCATGAGTTTGTGGATTCTGTTGCCTATCGAGGGACGGAGCTACGATTTTATTCTAGCAGTAGTGAAATGTATATTAAAACAATAAAAAGATGCATTGTAATATAAATAGTCATCGACTCTAGGAAAAATTAAAAAACCTAATAAAAATTATAGTAAATGATGTTTGTCATTTGCACTTGGAGTACGAAATAGAGTAGCTTTAATTTAATCTATCTATTAAATTGAGGCATCTTAAATTGTGTCTGACGCTCTTTCATGTCGTTTAAAGCATCGATGATAGAATCGGCATCAACAGTGCACAACGCTCTTTGAATTGTGTTGAGTTGTGCACAGTGCCGACTGTTTTGGTGAACTTGTTTAATTTTTTAGGTTAAGTTGTTTTATGTTAAGTCGTTTCAATTTAAAGTATGGAGTTAGAGCTCATCTTTTATATTATTTCACTGTGGCCCATTGAATTTAGTTTCAGAATACTATTTTGAGCATCCTTTCTTGCAAAAAAAAAAAAGAGAATTTAGGACTAGTATATAGCAAAAAACAATGAAAAAAAAATCTAGCGGTGCCAAGTTTATAATAATTGTTGGGAATCAAGAGAGAATTCACACAACCATATACTCTACTTTTATTTATTTCTCAAACAAAAATATACAAATTACATGCACAACTCTCACACACCTTTTCTCTCTCACACACAAATTTACTTCACTTTTGACTTCTCTGTTCTCTAACTCTCTTTTTCCCACACATTACACAAGCACACATACACATTACTTACACACAATCTCACACAATCATAACCATACAACTTGAGCTACTCCCCAAACTCTAGTCTTTAATGCACAGATAGCACCACGCTATTGCACATTGCACAGCTATCTTATTTGTTGGCTTGCATGGCCCCCCTCTCATCCCTCTCTCATCTTCTTTGTCTCTTCACAGCCCACACACATACACACAATAATACAATTAAGTTTAATTTTAACACTCCCCCTAAGAGAGAGAGAGAGGAGGGGATCAGATGTGGAGGCAGAGGAGTGTAGTGTTGGAAGGAGAGAGGGTGAGTTGTATGACGTGGCAATTCATTATTGGAGGCTGCAAAATTCCTTTTTACGGAACATCCGTAAAAAAAAGATAATCTCAACAAACAAATGTGAGCCACTACTTTAAAGATATGAACGGAACTTTCGCGAACATCTCCAGGCTCATCGCATCAGGAGCTCGGTTCAATTTTGTTCGTTTAGTGAACAAGCTGAGTTAGAGGCTCATGTAGACCTGCAATGTATACGAGCAATCGAAGAATAGGTGGTCATGGGATTCAATCCTCACATCACATAGGACACAGCCACTATCCAGAGTTATACCCCAAGTCCTGAGTCTGTCTTTGGTTGCAAGTCTGGCGAAAACAGCCACCCATAAAATGAACGGCCACCTACGAACTGAACCCTTATGCCACACAATAGCACGCCAGGGAACTTCAGAAGCCGTGTTAAATGGTTTGGTTTGGAGAAATATACTCTGTTTTGAAAAATGGTTTGGTTTGGAGAAATATACTCTGTTTTGAAGAAATATGGAGTACTCTCTGTTTTCTGTCTTCGATTCCCCCTTGTTTTTCTTGTGGGTTTCCTTTCTATTAAAGTCTACTTCCCACACCCTCTCTCTCACTTCTTGGATTACAGACGCCCTTCATCTGTTTGAGCCTTTTTGAAAAATCAAATATTTGTTGAAGAAGGAAGAAACGTACAGGTTGAAGAAAATGAGTTGTTTTTGTTTTTCCCCTTCCATGAAAAAATCCGAATTCCGGAAAGGGAGCTCTCAGGAAGTGCTCAAGGGAAAGGAGCACAATTTAAGAGCGTTCTCTTTCTCAAAACTCGAAACTGCAACTGATGACTTCAAAACACGGCGAATGATTGGAGTTCATCGACATGGCTGCGTATATATTGGAGTTCATCGACATGGCTGCGTATTTAAGGGTACGATTAGGCATCCAATGGCGAAGAAGGTGGTTGTAATTAGAAGGTTTATTTACGATCAGGTAAATTACTTCTTTTCTAGTACTTTCTTTCTTGAGCCCGCTATGGTTACACCATTGGTGTAAACCAAATGTACACCACGGAATGCGGGATTTTCTTCGGGGTCCCATACAAATGATCAGAGCCGTTCAATAAATATTTTTTAAGAATCCTTGTAAAAAAAAGTTTAGTTGGATATTGGTAAACTCTTAATCGATTCTTTGCTCAATTTTCTGTCAGCATATCAGGTGTAGAATTGATCAAACTCTTACCGATATCTAACTGAGCTGATTTTTTACTTGGACCCTTACAAAAATATCGAGATGGCTCCGAATTTGTGTGGGACCCCAAAGTGGTCCCACAACATGAGGTATACATTTGGTGTACGCTACCCGTAGTTTTATTGTTCTTTTTTGGTTTCAAAATTCTAGGCCAAATTTGATTTACGCATTGATTGTTTAGACTCCCTTTGGATCGAGGGCTTTTGGAGGGAAATAAAAGAAATGGCTATGGTTTCTAGCAGACTCATTGGAATTGAGTATTTTGGTGAGAAATAGAGAATGGTACAAAAATGACTTTTTTATTGGCTCTTTCCCTTTCTTGTTTCACCCTTTCTGACCATCCAAACGGATTGTAATATCTTTTTCAATAGTAGTTGAACAGTATAGCATCATATTTCTTAGCTTTAGTGATTTGGTCCACTCTTACTATTGTGGTGGTGGTCTTGTTTATGCCCATTAGTGGTGGTCATGGGTTTGAGTTGCGAAAACAGCCTATTCGCGTGTGGGGTAAGGCTACGTACATTCCAACCGGACCAACCCTTCCTCAAGCCCTGCATTAGCTTGAGCATCAGGCACTCAAAAGCCCTTTTAGCGAATGGTGTTATGAGTTGAAGTATTGCGAGGTCACCTAAATGTCGAATTAAAGTAGATTATAACCAAGTGGTTTTGGTTATTAGTCTTGCGACTCACAGTGGTGGTGATTACAAAATCACGACTTAATGTCTTTAATTATGACTGAAATGGTCTTAGTTATTCTCCAACTGGTATTTAGACTATTAGTTATGCGCTAAAGCATTGGTTCCAAGCTCATTTGTATGAATTCCAACGGCTAAAAGTGAGGGTGCATGAAGTAGGCATTTTTTAGGGGTCGTGCAATGAAGTTGGACCCTAGTAATTTGGAGACTTCTTTAAGTGGTCCGTTACCTGTCGCACTTGAAGAGAAATTCATGTCATGATTCATGAAGAACATTTAAAGGTGGAAAGATCAAGTCATCCATTTTATTTGATTAGTTTAAGTTGCAACATAGTTACCATATAGTTTTGGCACTTGACTGGCTGTCTGGCTACAGCCTACATGAGTTTTTGAAGCTAATTTAGGAAGTAGTGGAGCTAATTGCATATTAAGTGTTGGAGTGTGATGTCTATAAGCTGAGATAGCCGTCATTGGGAAATTATTTGGGATGTATCATAATTCAGGAACTCTAAGAACTTCGGAATGATGACATTGGTACTCCTGTAAGTTTTTTTTTTTTTTTAAAAACTCATTCACCATCTTTGTTTACTCTCATAATTGATTAGTCAATGCCCTCTCCTCAGACCTCATTTTGTTTATCTGGAATTTTTTTTGAACATCAAAAAGGATTTTATTAATCTTTTGGTTTCTGGAAATTATTATTAAGTTTACTTAGCTGTTTCATATACTTAATTTGATTTTCTTCTGATGTAGGATTCTAAAGAATGGCTGGCTAAAGTTCAATTTCTTGGCGTTGTTGATCACCCTAACCTAGTGAAACTCCTGGGGTACTGTTATGGAGGAGATATTCTGCACCCCCTATTGGTATATGAATACATGCCCAATCGGAGCTTACATTATCATCTTTTCGACAGGGCTTCGACAACGCTGCCTTGGAAGACAAGATTAGAAATCATCCTCGGTGCTGCTCAAGGATTGGCTTATCTGCACGAGTCAATGGAAATTCAGGTCTGTTTATTTTATCAATAGGCATTAAAGGTGATATTTTACAGCTGGTTTGAGTGCTTAAGTTCAAATAACGTCCATGAGCCGTCATCCTAGCTAACTAGTAAGTAAGAAGGTGATGTAGAGCAAGTTGCGGAGGATTTCTTGGATCAATTGGACTGTATCAAGTCAGAGAAGAAATAATCGATTATGGAGTATTTTATTTTAGAAGCTTTCATTTTGGAGTAGTGTTATTAGGATATCTTGTTTAGTGCTACTTGTTTTGCACGTTCCTGATTTAGTTTTGGTAAGATTTGATTTCTATTGCCTTTTCTTATAGCCATGGTTTCCAAGTAAGGGTTTGCATGGTCTCTACTCTAAGTTATTTCCTTATTGTTAGGACTCCTATTAGTATAAATAGGGGTGTAAGCTTAATGGCATGATCCCTTCAAGTACTCATTGACGTTACCAGATGCATACATGCTTGCGGATCAAAAGAGGCAAAAAAGAGGATGCATACATGCACAAACCAAAATTTTGCAATCCTAATTAGCACCAACTTTTACTGTTTTACTTTGCTTGAAAGCAATATACTACTGTATGAGTAGTTAAATAATTTTGTCTTGTGTTAATCTTGAAGGTGATATATGGACACTTCAAACCTTCGAATGTGCTCTTGGATAATCAATTCAAGCCAAAGCTTTGTGACTTAGATCTTGCTACGAAAGGCCCCACTAATGATGCTATAGGGGTAAGTGGATTGTGTTCAAATGTGACCTTCGAAAATGTCATTTCTATTTGTTTTACCGTTCAGAAAAAAGAAAAGAAATTAAATATCTTGTACTAGCATAACAAGTCAACCTATTATACTTACTTTAACACGTTATGAACTTAGTATATGAAAATTGTAAATCTAAAAACATCAGCTAATTTGTTGAGGAAACCAACCAAGGGTTCTCAAATGCTCTCTTCTTCTATTCTCTCTCTGACTTATCTTTCTTGGGTTATGGTAGAATCACTTTTTGATGACAAGAAAGATTAGATGAGATCTTTATTTATTGGATTGCTTTGCTATTTAATGTTTATCTTCTGAGTTGTATCGAATTTAGCTTGTCTTGGAATTTTAGGAAGTATGGTGGGGCAATCTTTATCCTAATCTACTTCTTACCACTTGTAGAGTAGAAGGGCTCTACAGAGGATGTTTTAGTTAGTTATGGGATATGTTAAGTATTGATTATGGTTTTGGTACGGAGATATCATTACTTGGAGAGCCTATCTTGTTCTTGATCGTCCCATATCTGTTTAGCAGAGCAAACGTCGATCTCGCTTGCATGTTTCACACAGATCACCATCCAAGAGTCATCACCAGCTAGATCATCACATCGATCATTAGCTCATCACTTCCACAATGTTGGTCCACCATCATCACAGTCTTCACTACAGGTTGCAGCAACAGATTTGCCTACATCAGAGGGCAACCACATTAATTTTCATCAGATCCACAGCCTAACGGCTAACACTGCCATAATGTTGAAAAGTAAACTTGATTTTAAGAAACTATGAATTCTAGGGAGTTGTGTAGACACATGATACATGAATGGTGTGATTCATGTATGTAGTTGAATAGTCTTCTGAAGTATTCACGTATGCAGATGAAGGGTCGTGAATGTAGAGATTCATTTACTTGGCTTGGTTTATGTTACTAGGAGCCTATAAATACCAACGTAATCTAGTGGCCTCTATGGAGAGAGAGAAAAGAGTAGGGCTGAGTAGACTGAATGAACTACAACGAAGTAGTCAAGTGTAATGAAGTAATGTGAAGTGTTTATTACGCAAATAACATGTTATCTCCTCCCCTACGTCTCTTCCCAACTGTGTGAGTGATTTAGGCCCATCGCAGATTTCCAACACACAACTCCACAACAACCGCCGGTCCGCCGCAATACCATTGTCACCGCAGTACGAAAGCTTCATGAGCAGCTCCAACAACCAGTGGAGAAGCTATAGCCTCCTGATCGTCAGCCACCGCCATCGCCATCGCCATCAATGACTACTCATTGCTGTCATCATATCGAAAGTTAGATACATATATAACAATTGATCTTGAGCCACATTTGCACGCCCTTGAATTTCTCTTGCGTTCAATCAACCAAAGGCACCCATCTACCTCAAAAATAAAAGGAGGTCAATAAGTGGATAATCTTGGAGTTCACTAACTGTTAGTGGATCTAGCTTGTCGTAGTTAGTTCTTCTCAGCCATGGAGAAACGATAGGGTACAAGAAAGAGTAGATGTGGATTTTTGTATTTATTAGATTGATTTGTTTTGGTACTTATATATAAGATTTCTCTTGGTTTAGGACTTTAGGAGTAATGGTTGTACAATCTTTAGCCTTGACTTTCTGTTACCTCTTATAAAGTCGATATAAAGGACTCTACGGGGGATGTTTTAATAGTTGATGGAATGTATTAAATTTCCATGATGGTTTTGGTACGGAGATGTTATTACTTGCTAAGGTGCTTTTTCAATCTTATTCTTGCTCTTCCTACATCATCTGGATGTGAATAAATAAAGAATTATTGTTTCTTCTGAATTGGTGTGGACTCTAATTCTCATGTTGCGGATTCCTAGGGGTTCTATTCTCTGTTCTACATCCATTTTGTTTCCCATGATCTTCTTGATATTCATGATTGAGAAGCATAGTCTCTCATGATGATTTGTATAGATGCATTATTGAGAAGTTTTGTTATTGTCCCCTTTATTTTTTATATCAGGTGGCTGGGACAATTGGATATGTTGCCCCAGAATACCTCTCCACTGGCCACCTCACAGTAAAGCAAGATGTATATAGTTTTGGTGAAGTGCTTTATGAAATTCTAACAGGGAGGCAGGCACAGGATAGAAGCCTGCCACAGGAGGACCAGTTGCTTCTAGAATGGGTAAAACTGCACCCAGCTGACAGTAAGGGGTTTAGCACGATCATTGATCCACGTCTAGAAAACCGATACTCTCTCAGTGCAGCTTGCAAGATTGCCAAGTTGGCCGACACCTGCTTGAACAAGTATCCAGAGTGTCGCCCCAGAATGAGTCAGGTGGTGGAGATCTTGAAGCAGGTGTTGGAGGATTCAGTAGGGGAAAGTTCTTATGAGAAAAGGAGGTCCAAGTCATCTGTTTCTTCTAACTTGGTTGCCTTAAATAAGCACTCAGATCAAATGGGAGTTAACACTTCAAGAAGGATGGAAGGTACACTTACCTCCATCACTGTTAGGGTTATAAATTAATGAAGAATTTTATGAAACTGAAGGCTGTGTTTGCATCTTAAATTTATGGAGTGTTAAGCTATTGCCCCCCCTTTTCCCCTTGCTTTTCTTTTCCCTCCTTGGATCCTTCTGCACATCCAAAATGTAAAACAGACATCCGATGACTTTTTTATAAAAATAAACTAGAGATATAAAAACAGCGTAATGAAGCAAAAGAATCATCAGCTTTTGTAGCTGGCACTTTTTTTTTTTTTTTTTTTTTAATTTTTGACAGGTATAAGCGTTTGAACTTTGAACATAAGATGCTTGTGTTGTGGGCCTTGTATTTGTTTTGAGTATTGACTAGTGAGTTTCGAGTTTCAAAAGCCACGTGTCCTTTCATTATTGTATTTATTGAGAGAATTTATAGTTGCTACATGAAAAGCTTACGGACCAGATCTCATGTGTAGAATGGTCTGCACTTAGAGGGGGCTTCTTATATAGTTGTGGTAAATCAAGAAACCGGAAATTTTTACTTAGAGAAATTGGTGTGCATATACGACTAACTTTGTGTTTATGGTCTGCTTCAACTTTGTCCCTTCTGGACCTCAACGGATTGATCCATATACTCAGCAACATACTTCTTCGTTCCATTTTTTGTCCATTTAACAATTTGAACAATCGTGCTTTTACGTGGAGCAACAAACGATTTATCTTCGTGAATAAATTTTTGTATCATTTTTCATGTAACATAAAATCTTGACCCTATAGTATGTTCAACTCCTTGCAGTGAAACATGTGATCTCCGTACGCTCCCCCATGTGCATAGATTGATGATAAATTCATGGTTATCTCTCACACAATGATTATATCTTTGATGTTTTCAGGCTTCCAAAAACCTGATAAACAGAATTTATCCATGCCAGATCCGAAGTCAGGGGAAGAGGAACATTTGCAATTGCAAGTGCACCAATATTCTGATGCCACAATAAATACATCTGACCGTGGGAGTACCAGTGGCACTGCCCCCGAAGGAGATGTATTGTCCATGGACGAATTGGTCCAGTTGAACGAAAGGGGAGAGGTAGTCACACAAGGACATAAGTTAACTCCAGAACACAAGGAATCCTCGACAAGAGAGACAGCTGAAGTCTCACACTCATCTGAAGAGGAACTCTTGGAGGAGATATCGTTGGAAATATTGGAGGAAACTCCTTCAGACCCACGAGTAGGAGGATTTCACCGTGATCCCATGGAAGTTCCTCCAACAATCTCTCACCACTTTTCCTTCCTCCACGTGCTAGATTTATCATATACTGAGATAAACTCTTTGCCACAATCTATTTCCAGATTAGTAGCACTCCAAAAATTGTTTCTGAGAGGCTGTGAGCTTCTAATGGAACTACCCCCTGAAATTGGAGAACTCACGAATCTTGAGGTGCTTGATCTTGAAGGGACTGAAATTCTGTCTATACCAAAGGAGATGGCCAAACTGGTTAATTTGACGTGCTTGAAAGTGTCATTCTATGGATATGCAAATCAGACAGTAATTCCAAGGAGGGTCTTGTCAAATTTGTCACGCTTGATGGAGTTAAGCATTGATGTGACTCCATATGGAGAGTGGTGGGATGTTGAAGTAGAAGCTATTATAGATGATCTTCGTAGCTTAAAGGAGTTGAGAACCCTGAAATTGTATTTGCCCACTGCTGAACTATTGGAAGAACTCACATTGATATTTCCAAGTTCCGCAAACTTCATATTTACAGTTGGCCGTCACGAAGAACACTTCATTTCCCGTTTACCCCACGATGTTGAAGAGGAATTCAATAATTGGGAGAAACTGGCGAAAGGCTTGAAGTATATAAATGGAAGTCACATACCAAATGAAATTATAAAGATATTCAAACATGCCAATGGGTTTTTTCTACAGCGCCATTGGACCGTTGAGAGCCTATCTGAGTTTGGGAATGAAAATATGAATGAAATGAAGTTTTGCTTGGTTATGGAATGTAATGAGCTTCAGACTATCATTGATTCTAAACAGTTTTATCAAGGAAAAGATGGTAGGAGTGAATCCAAAGATTTCCAGGATTTTGATGAAGCAATTGTACTTGGATCACTAGAGAAATTGATTATTCGCTACATGAAGAATATGGAGAGAGTTTGGAAAGGGCCAGTTGGGAAAGGCTCTTTGTCCAATCTGAAGATCTTGGCCTTGCATACATGCCCCAAATTGACTACCCTTTTCACAATCGATGTGCTTAGTAATCTCATAAACTTGGAAGAGCTTATAGTTGAAGACTGTCTAAAAATCGACAGCCTTGTGAGTCTCAAAAGTTCCTGCTCAAAGTCGGGCCCTTTTCTCCAGAGCTTGAAGAAGATTTCACTTCTTGAGCTGCCAGAACTGGTCAGCATCTCCAGTGGCTTATGCATCGCTCCAAATTTAGAGAGGATGGTCATCTTTTATTGTCCAAAGCTTGAAAAGCTTTCTAGCATGGATGTCTCCAGTACAAAATTGAAGGTAATTAAAGGAGAGAAGGAATGGTGGAATGCATTAAAGTGGTATGAATCGGATCTGAGCATGGAACATGAAGATTATTTGGCTCGTCATTTTATCCCGTTGAGAAGGGATGGGGATCTGATGGCTCAATTAATGAAAGACTAGATTGCCGCAAATGGTTAGGGCTAAGTTGGAAGCTACGAATGAATGACATGGTAATTTTTGTTCAGTATTCATTGATTTTTTCCGATACCTATGTCTGCTGAATCATTAATGTCGAACCTTTCAATGGTCGTCAGCCTAAGTGACCACTGAATGTTATCTTCACATGCTTGTGGGTATGTGTGTAGTGGGTTATCCGCCAACGCATACTTTGTAGAGACCCGAATAATTTTAATTTTTGAAATACTTATTAAATGCCTAATTGAGAAATTATGGATTAATTGGTAAATATTTGAATTGGGATCTTAAGTGAGGGAATTGAGAATTTATGGGTGATTGTGTAGTTTAATCTTTTGTGAGTATAAATAGGGGATGTGAGTT
>JAOTQK010000003.1:13594781-13605767 GCA_025642025.1 Rhododendron ferrugineum
TATGTTGTTGATTTTATTGGTGTTGAGAAGTATGATTTGATTTCCAATTCCCATCTAGTGGATATTGTCAACAAGCTGAAGTATGAAGGGAATAGATCTTTGCAGTTATACTTTTTTAGGAATCATGATTGGAAGATGACAACAGTACAATATTTTCGAGGTGAAGTTGAGTGGAGTTCATTGTTGAAGTTGAGGTTTGAAAAAATTAATTTGAAGTATAAAATTGATGCAGACAAGCGCCAACGTGTGAAGAGGTTTCGATCAACGAGAACTCGAGGTCGAGTTCTTTTGAAGAAAAGGAGACTGATGTAGGACAAGATTGAAGGATTTTTATATTTTATTTCTATTGCGTTATAATAAGATTTTTTATTAGGAATATTTTTGTTTATGTTAGAATTATTAACTTTTCGTATTCGGTTTGATTTTAAGTTCTACCTTTATTAGGATTCTTGGTCTACAAGAATTAGGATTTTATTTTAATTAATTAAGAAATATCTTTTATTTAATGCCACTTGTTTTGGCATGATTTATTATTTCTTCTTCAGTAGGATTTCTAGGGTTAGAGTCTTATAAAAAGGGTTGTAACCTATTCAATTATTCAACTTTTAAAACTTTTGATCAATAATATTCAGACTTTCGTCTTTCTTTCTCGTGCGCAAGATTTGCTTGTTATGACGAATTGTTTATCTCGTTTGGATTAGTACACTAACTAGTATCTCGTGAACTCCGCTGCGTCAACAACAGTGTCCGCATTGCTGAAATCCTAAATCCTCCATGTTGTTTAAAAACACTAAAACCAAATCAACCCATTTGTACACGCAATTTGCTTTTGCTCAGTGTTCTCTCAATCCTAATAAAGCAATTAAGGGCTTGTTTGGATTATTAATCTAATTGCTTACCAGGTTACCTTGTAAAGGTATCCCATATGATTTTGCCCCTTGTTTTCCTTCATCTATATCACCTTCAAACTATAGTATATACGTATATATATACTGGATTATTGGTAAGAAACAGAGCAGTGAAAGACAGCAAATGGATTGTCCGAGTTCACAAACAGAAAAAGCGGTTCCAAACACAAACCCAGATGGAAAATCAGCTCGGCTAATTGATTCCGAGTTCACAAACAAAAGAGGAATTAAGGAGAAAAAGATGGGAATGATTGTCATGAAAAGGCGATTAATTCCTTTCTGGTGAGAATTTCCAATCAAGGAAGCTTTTTGATGGGTTCTTCATTTTGGAGTTTGGTAATCTGTTTCTGGTATTCTCGAAAAAAAAAAGTTTGAAGCTCTGATTATGGAATCCTAAGAGAACAGAGTATCTTTAGGGGCATTTTCTTAAAGCAAAGGATGTAGTTGATGCCAATTAAGTCATGCAATGAAAGTTAAATATTGAGTTTTGACAGGAACAAAAATAGTTTTGATATAAACAATAGGGATTTTAGCATTATCAGCTCTTTTTTTTTAGTAGATGTTCTGTAATACAGAAGGTATAGAATAGAATTGAAAGGTTTGAACGATTAGTGGGGGCTCGGAATGGAACTCGCCAACAAAATTTAGAGGGGCATGGAGGATAATGTATGGAGCTTGACCCTGCTTTGAAAAGAAAAAAACTAAAACTAATCATATGGATGAACAGTTGTTCAATGCATGTGAATTTATGTGCATCGAACCATTTCGAATGGCGGATCAAAAAAAAAAAAAAACCATTTCGAATGCAGTTATTTCGGGGTTTGTGTGTGTTTGAATGAGTTTTTGAGAAATTTTTTAAGGTTATGAGTGGAGAGAGAAATAAAATAATGATTGAAAATAGGAGTAATAAATGGAAAGAGATAGAGAAAGAAATGAAAAAAATGATAGGAGATAGGTAACGGGTAGACAGTAATAATTGAAAGTAAAAGTAATAATTATTTTTTGAGTTGAATTTATTTTTTAGAAACCAAACCAAACAAAGCATTAATTGGATAGCTAACGTTGCTCCAAATTCTACAACGTGGGTGCAAAATGTACAGTAGCGTTCAATGGCGTCACGTATGGCATAGGAACCCATTCAAAGACCGGATGAAGGGGAAGAGGATGGGTCAATCCTGACTGTTGAGTTTTTTTATTTTTATCCTCGCGACTGTTGAGTTTATTACTCCTCTGTCTCAATTTACTTGTCATTTTTTGAAGTTCGTGTTACTTTTCAATTAATTATATATTGTAAATTATAATATTTTAGGTGATTTCGAAAACATTGAATTATAGAACAAATCGAGATCTATCAAACAAGATCCATATTAGATATATAATTTATTACCACTTTAAAGATATAACTAGTTTTTTAATCCAGTTAGAATAAAAGACAAGTAAATTGGGACGGAGGGAGTATATTATTTATGGCTTTTTCGTTTAGGAGATTTTGGATTTGAATTTTGGATTTTAAATTTAAATTAGTAATGATTAAGGTAGGGAGATAAAAATAATGATTGAAGAGAGATAAAAATGAAAATAATAATTGGAGATATAAATAATGAATGAATTTTAAAATAAAATAATAATTTAGAGTCCAAAACTTAAAATCTCAACGTAACAAGGACGAAGAGAGAAATTATTTCAACCAGCTCTTCCGCTCTTCGTGAATAGTGATTTAATATAACTCTTTTTTTGGTGAATAGTGGTTTAATATAACTTTTTTTTTTGGACAGAAATTCTATCTAAATTTTTTTTTATATTAAAAATCGGACCGTCCGCAACATCCGGCTGAAATCAACACTCCGTATGACAAAAACCAATTTGTTCTCCGTACTCGACTCCCTCCTTTTCCATCCTGGGTTTTCTTCCCAATTCTACTTCCCCCCACCTCCTCTCTCTCTAAACATGGTTTATTACAGACGCCATTGATTTGTTCGAGCCTTCTGAGAAATCAGTAATAGTTGAAGAAGGAAGAAACATATATAGATTGAAGAAATGAATTGTTTTTCCCCTTTCAAGGAAAAACCCAAATCCCAGAATGCGAAATCCTCTCTGGAAGAGTTCATGGAAGGAAAGGAGCACAATTTAAGGGTGTTCACGTTCACGGTTCACCTACTCAGAGCTCAAAACTGCAACTGATAATTTCAATAGCTCGCTACTAATTGGACAAGGTGGATTTAGCCGTGTGTTCAAGGGTACGATTATTCATCCAAAGGGGAAGGGTAGCCGTACCGTGGTTGCAATAAAAAGGTTTACTGGCGAGCTGGTAATTACTTTTCTTTTTCTAGTTTCTTATTTGGTTCGGAATTCAATGACAAATTTGGTTTACGCATTGATTGTTTTCCTAATTTTTGTTTGTAGTAATTGAATAATATAGCATCATATAACTTGCTGCACTAGGAGTTGGGATTGCCGATAAGATCCATTAACATGAAAACGACCCAACAAGTAGTTAGAGGTTTTGGATAGGCTATTTTTGACATGAACATAAATATGAGACAACACGAAAGTTAATCATGACGAATACGGGTTGGATTGACTTAAGTCGATAAGGACACGGTAGCCGTTTAACTTTCCTTGTCGACCCGTTTACACGGAATGACACGAATTGAACACGATATGACACGTCACAATGTGGCAACGCCAATCATATGCCATGATTTTGCTATTGTTGGCTAAAATTCTTGTTGATTATAGTTTTGTATGTGGCTGTGATGGTTTGAAAGCATGCTCATTTTTGTTATGGATTAACAGGTTGTTCATTCATGTACAATATTGTTACGTGTTTGATTTTATGTAAATCTTTTACCCATCTTTTACACATTTTTAACCAAAGGACTTAGCTGTGTCAACCTGAACACGACACGGTTTCAAGCAAGTTGGGATGGTGTCAACATAATACATGTAAGTTAACAAGCGTTTTGACACAAATTCGAAATGACACAAACCCCAAATTGACATGTCTCATATATGACATGACACGACAGGATGCCCCCTCCTACGGCTTGCACTTATCCGTTTTTAGCTTTAGTTATTGTGGGAATTCTATTGCACACACCTTTTTGCGCGTGGACCATAGGTCCTCGTTCACCCTTTAGTGGTGGTCACGGGTTTGAGTCATGGAAATACTCTTCGCTTGCGGGGTAAGGCTGCGTGCATCCAACCAGACCCTTTCTCAGGCCCTGCAGTAGATTGAGCATCGTGCACAGGATAACTCTCTTAGTGGTGGTGTTATGAGTTGAAGTAATCCGTGGTCACCTAAATGTCAATAAAAGTAGATTATGAATCAAGTGGTGTTGGGTAAGAGTGTTATTCAGTTATGACTCACAATGGTGTTGGATAGTAAATTATGACTGAAGTGGTCTTAGTTATTTTGTAACCGGTATTCGTTATGAACTAAAGCATCAGTTCCAAGTTCATTTGTGTGAAGTCCAACAGCTAAAATTTGGGATGCATGAAGTATGCATTTTTTTGGGGTCGTGCAATGAAGTTGGACCCTAGTGATTGGGATACTTTTTTTGTCCTTTAGTTGTAGCATTTGACGAGATATAAATCTCTGGAAGTTTAAGGGTGGAAAGATCAAGTCATCCATTTTATTTGATAACTTTAGGTTGCAATCCAGCTATATTGTTTTAGCATCTGAGGCTACATGATTTTTTAAGCTTAGGAAGTAGCGAAGTGAATCGCATATTAAGTGATGCAGTGCGATTTATCATGATTCAGAACTTCTAAAACCTACAGAATGATGACATTTGTATTCCTACAAGTCTTGGATTCATTGAAGATCCTTGTTTACTCTCATAATTGATTTGTTAATTCCTCTCCGCAGTCCTCATTCTGTTTTTTTTGGAAATTATTATTAAGTTTACGCTGCACTGGTTTTTATATTTAGTTTGATTTTCTTTGGACATAGGGTTCTAGAGAATGGCTGGCTGAAGTTCACTTTCTTGGCGTTCTTGATCACCCTAACCTAGTGAAACTCCTGGGATACTGTTCTGTACATAGGAAAAGAGAGATACACCGTCTATTGGTATATGAATACATTCCCAATGGGAGCTTACATTATAATCTTTTCGACAAGGCTTCTACAACTCTGCCTTGGACAACAAGATTAGAAATTATCCTCCTTGCTGCTCAAGGATTGGCTTATCTGCACGAGGGATCGGAAATGCAGGTCAGCTTATGTTATCAATGGACATTAATGATGATATTTTACAGCTTCTTTGAGTGTTTAAGTGAAAATAATCTACCGTTCTTGAGCCGTCATTCTAAGTAGCTATTAAGAGGGATGTGAATGTTTGTTCAAAATCCAGACCCTGTAATCCAGCTCAGAGAATTGTACTGAACATACTAATAGGCGCTGCTGAAATGCATCAATTAGTAGACATTGACGGTATCAGATGCGTACAAGCACTGGCCAATATTTGATAATCCTAATTAGCACCAACTTTTACAGTTTTACTTTGCTTGAAAGCAACATGCTACTGTATGAGTAGTTGAAGTAGTGTTTCTTGTGCTGATCTTGAAGGTGATATATCGAGACTTCAAACCTTCAAAGGTGCTCTTGGATGAATACTTCAAGCCAAAGCTTTCTGACTTTGGGCTCGCTGAGAAAGGCCCAACTGATGACCATGGTCAAGTCTCCAGGGTAAGTAGATTGAGTACAAATGAGACCATAGAAAATGTCATGCATTTGTACTTAGCTTAACAGGTCAACCTATTTTATTTACTCCTTTAGCACGTGATGAACTTAGTATTTGTAAATTTTAAAACATCAGCTAATTTGTTGAGAGAACCAACCAAGGGTTTTCAAATTCTCCCTCTCTCTCACTTCTCTTTTCTGGGTTCTGTTAGAATATGTCTTTGATGACCAGAAAGATTAGATGATATATTTATTTATTAGATTGCTTTGGTTTCTTAGTTATATCAAATGTAGCTTGTCTTGGAATTTTAGGAAGTGTGGTGGGGCCATCTTTATCCTTATCTACTTCTTACCACTTGTAGGGCCCTATAAAAGGGCTCTACAGAGAACATTGATTATGGTTTTGGGTTTGGTACGGAGATGTCATTACTTGGAGAGCTTATCTTGTTCTTGATCATCCCGCATCAGTTTAGCAGAGCAAACATCGATCTTGTTTGCGTGTTTCACACAGATCACCAACCAATAGTCATCACCAGATCAATATATTGATCATTAGCTCGTCACTTCCACAAAGTTGGTCCACCATCATCACAGTCTACACCAGAGATTGCAGCTACAGATATGCCTGCATCAGATGGGAACCGCATGAATTTTCACAGATCCTTTGCCTAACACTGCCACAACTCCACAACCGCCACGATGCCATGGTCACCGCAGTATGAAAGCTTCATGAGCAGCCCCAACAACCAGCAGAGATGCTATAGCCTCCTGATCGACAGCCACTGCCATCAACAACAACTCATCACTGCCATCCTACAGAAAATTAGATGCATACAAATTGATATTGAGCCACATTTGCGCTCCCTCGACTTTCTCTAGCGTTTTGTCGACCAACCCACCCACTGACCCATCCCATAATTAAAATAAAGTTGATAAATGGATAAGCGTGGATTTCACTAATTGGATCTAGCTCGTCGGAGTTGAGGTCTTCTCAGCCGGGGAGAAACGATGGGGTACATGAACGATTAGATGATGACTTGTGTATGTAAGATTTATCTTGTTTTAGGACTTTAGGAATAGCTTTTGTACAATCTTTAGCCTTATCTGTTTGTTTCCACGTAGAAAGTCTATATAAAGGAGTCTGTATGTGATGTTTTAGTTAGTTGATGGAATGTGTTAAATTTCCAAGATGGTTTTGGTACGGCATTACTTGCTGAGGCACACGAATGCTTAAGCAAGTCAGTACTTACCATCGGATCAATCTTATTCTTGCTCTTCCTACATCACCTGGATTTGAATGAACAAAGGTTAGTGTTTTCTTTTGAATTGGTGTGGATTCTAATTCTCATTCTTATGGATTCCTAGGTGTTCTATTCTCTGTTCTACAACATTTTTGCTTCATATAATCTTCTTGATATTCATGATTGAGAAGCATGGTCCGGACTCCGGCATGATGATTTGTATAGATGCATTATTGTTGTAGTTCAGTTGAGAAGTTTTTGTTATTGTCCCCATTATCTTTGATGTCAGGTGGTTGGGACAGTTGGATATATTGCCCCAGAATATGTCTCCGATGGCCGCCTCACAGTCAAGTGCGATGTATATAGTTTTGGTGTAGTGCTTTATGAGATTCTAACAGGGAGGCGGGCATGGGATAGTAACCTGCTGGAGGACCCGTGGCTTCTAGAATGGGTGAAACTGCACCCAGCTGACAGTGAGGGGTTTAGCACGATCATTGATCCGCGTCTGGAAAATCAATACTCTCTCAGTGCAGCTCGCAAGATTGCCAAGTTGGCAGACACCTGCTTGAACAAGTATCCACCGGATCGCCCTAGAATGAGTCAGGTGGTGGAGATCTTGAAGCAGGTGATGGTGGAGTCAGTAGAGGAAAGTTCTTCTGAGAAAAGGAGGTCCGACTCATCTGCTTCTTCTAACTTGGTTGCCCTAAATAAGCACTCAGATCAAATGGGAGATATTGACACTTCAAGAAGGATGAAAGGTACACTTACCTCAACCTAGAAATACACACGGTTAGGGTTATAAATGAAGTATTTTATGAACCTGAAGGCATTGTTTGCATCTTAAATTTATGGAGGGAACAGAAGAAAAGAGGCTTGTGATGCTAATTTTTTCGCGCTTTCCCCCCTGCTTTTTTTTTTCCCCCTCCTTAGATTCTTCTGCACATCTGAAGTGTAAACATAGCCATCAGATGATTTTTTTTATAAAAAGGCCCCGTTTCCGCTGAAGTAAAAGTTGTAGACTACTCGTACAACATTTTTGGTCTTGTTCTTGTTCAGTTTTTTTTTATTTTTTGGGTTAGTTTTGCACCAAACTTTTATGTGTTGTTGGTCCGTCTCGACAAGAAGAATCGGAAAGGTAAAAAATTATGACTTTTACCCAATTTTTTTAGGAAATATCAAAGAAAAAGCCCAAAAAGCTGACTTTTTGTGGCTGGCACTTTTTTTTGGAATCTTTTACAGGTACAAGTGTTTGAACATCAGATATTTATGTTGTGGTCCTTGTATTTGTTTCGAGTATTGACTAGTGAGGTTCAAGTCTCAAAAGCCACGTGTCCGTTTTCGTTTTCTTATTTATTGTGAGTGTTTATAGTGGCTACATGAAAAGTTTACAGACCGGATCTAATGCGCAGGATGGTCTGCTCTTAGAGGGGGCCTCTTATATAGTCGTGGTAAATCAATCGCGAAACCAGAAATTGTTACTAAAAGAACTTGATGTGCATACGACTACCTTTGTAGTTCATGGCCCACTTCAAATCCCGTTACTTTGCCCCTTCTGGACCTCAATGGATTGATCCATATACCCAGCCACGTACTTCTTCATTCCATTTTTTGTCCATTTTACAATTTGAACAATCATGCTTTTAAGAGAAGCAACAAATGATATATTTTTGCGAGTAAATTTCAGTATTATTTTCATGAAACATAACTGGATTCATGTCATAAAGATCTGACGGACTCAATAGAGGAAAAAGATTCATGTAGCCGACCCCAAGTGATTGGGACATGAGGCTCGGTTTGGTTTGATTTGGTTATTTTCGTGAAACATAAAATCTTGACCCTATAGTAGGTTCTACTGCTTAGTGAAACATGTGATCTCTGTACGCTCCACCATGTGCATAGACTGGACGTACTCAGTAACGATAATATCATGGTTATCTGCAGATTGCCTCTCACACAATGATTATATTTTTTTTTATGTTTTCAGGCTTCCTAAAACCTGATGAACAGAATTTATACGCACCAGATCCAAAGTCGAGGGGAGAGGAAGATTCGGAACGTTTGCAATTGCAAGTGCATCAATATTCAGGTCCCCTAATAGGTATATTTGGCCGTGGGAGTACCAGTGGCAATGCCCCGGAAGAAGGTGTATTGTCCATGGGGGAATTGATCAACGAAATGAGAGAGGCAGGAGACGAGGGATCGTTGAATGAAGTCACACAGTCATTTTATGAGGAACTCCTGGAGGAGATCTTGTTGGGAGAATTGGAGGAAACTCCTTCAGACCAAAGAGAATTAGAAGAATCGAATTGTCATCCGTTGAAAGTTCCTCCAACAATCTCTCACCATTTTTCTATCCTCTGTGTTCTAAATTTGTCGTCTACTGAGATAAACTCTTTGCCACAATCTATTACCAGATTAGTAGCACTCCAAAAATTGTTTTTGAGAAGCTGTGAGCTTCTAATGGAACTGCCACCTGAAATTGGAGAACTCACGAATCTTGAGGTGCTTGATCTTGAAGGGACTGAAATTCTGTGTCTACCAAAGGAGATTGCCAAACTAGTTGATTTGACATGCTTGAAAGTGTCAGTCTATGAATATGCAAATCAAACAGTAATTCCAAGGAGGGGCTTGTCAAATCTTTCAAGCATGATCGAGTTAATCATTGATGCGACTCCATTTGGAGAGTGGTGGGATGTTGAAGTAGAAGCTATAATAGATGATCTGTGTAGCTTAAAGGAGTTTAGAGCCCTGCAATTGTATTTACCCACTGCTGAACCATTGGAAGAACTCACACTGATATTTCCAAGTTTGTCAAACTTCAGATTTACAGTTGGCCGTCACGAAGAGCACTTCATTTTCCGTTTACCCCACGATGTTGAAGAGGAATTCAATAACCGGGAGAAACTGGAGAAAGGCTTAAAGTATTAAATGGAAATCGCATACCAAATGGAGTTACCGAGGTACTCAAACATGCCAATGCTTTTTTTCTACAGCGCCATTGGACCGCTAAAAGCCTATCTGAGTTTGGGCATAAAAATATGACTCAAGTGAAGTTTTGCTTGGTGATGGAATGCAATGAGTTTTCGGTCCATCATCGACTCTGAACAGTTTAATCAAGGAAAAGATGGTAGGGATGAGTCTGACGATTTCGAGTATTTTGATGAAGCAATCGTACTTGGATCACTTGAGAGATTGATTATTCGCTACATGAAGAATATGGAGAGCATTTGGAAAGGGCCAGTTGGGACCGGGTCTCTGTCCAATCTGAAGTCCTTGGCTTTGTATACATGCCCCAATTTGACTACCCTTTTCACAGTCGACATGCTTATTAATCTCACAAACTTGGAAGAGCTTATAGTTGAAGACTGTCCAAAACTCGACAGCCTCGTGAGTCTCACAAGTACCGGCTCAAAGCCAGGCCTTTTTCTCCAGAGCTTGAAGAAGATTTCTCTTCTTTTGCTGCCAGAACTGGTTAGCATCTCCAGTGGCCTACGCGTTGCTCCAAATTTAGAGAGGATGGTCATCTTTTATTGCCCAAAGCTAGAACAACTTTCTACCATGGAAGTTTCTAGTATAGATTTGAAGGTAATTAAAGGAGAGAATGAATGGTGGGACGCATTAAAGTGGTATGAATCGGATCTGAGCACCGAACTTGAAGATTATTTGGCTCGTCTTTTTATCCCGTTGAGAAGGGACGGGGATCTGATGGCTCAATTAACAAAAGACTAGACTGCTGCGTATGGTCAGGGCGAAGTTGGAAGCTACCTGACTGGGTTGTTTTCATTTAGCATTCATGGATTTTTTCCAGCAACAATGTCTGTTGAATCTTTAGTGTCAAACCTTTGGATGGTGTCTTCATCCACCCAGCCCGTACTTGGCGGCTCGAATATTTTCTTTCAACTGAAAGATACGCAGTCTCAAAACTTGACGGGTTTCGGGTTTTGAACCGGATTAAGGCAGGTTGGGAGGAAAAAAGTTTCAATACAATAGTTATTCGTAATGTCCTCACACATGATGTGGGTCTCACCCTATGTGAGAGAAGCGTTACAAATGACAGTTGCATTGAAAATTGGCTGTTTGGGGAGGGTGGCAAATTTTAAGAGAAAAAAAGGAATTCTGAATAAGATAGCCAAAAAAGAGAGAAGATGATTAA
>JAOTQK010000003.1:13625134-13635369 GCA_025642025.1 Rhododendron ferrugineum
TGTTTCTAAAAAACAAAACTGGGGATAACACATTTTTGAAGTTTCCGTAGTTTACAAAAACTCTAAAAAGTTTATGAAATACAAAAAGGTAAAAACTTGTTACCAAACAAGTTTTCTTCATTAATTTTCAAAAAAAAAGAAAAAAAAATCAAAAACTAAAAATAAAGAGGTTACCAAACGCTCCCTTAGTGTCGAACCTTTAATGGTACTTGTACTTGGCGGGTTGAATATTCTTTCAACTGAAATCAATCAGCAGTCTCAAAAATATTAGATGATTAACAAGTTCATTTAAACAACATCAATGAGCAATTCTTTAGATGATTGAATGTGAGTGAACGCTCAACAAAAAACTACTCATATTAGAGAGCAATTTTGAAAGTGAAACTAAACTAGATTTTAAAAGTTCACCGTAACGTGTATGGTGGTATTGTTATGAACAATATATAGTGGGTTGAGCCAAGTTCACGGCAAGTTGTGAAAATTTAACCTGCAGCCAACCCAATCTGTCACGGTGTCACCTAAGAGCTTATCACCTGCCCAACCCAACCAGTTCGAACTCCCCAACGGTGAGTGCCAGTGTAGGTCGGTTTAGTGGGTTGGCGGATTTTTTTCTTACCCATTGATTTGGTGTCGATAGCGTTTTAAAACTATTTGAGATAGTATTTAATTTGGTGTCGAGAAATCTACAAAATTACGCACAAAATTAGTTTATTTTTTGTACGAAAATTGCACGACTTTAGGAACGGAGAGATTGAGCATGGGAAAATTGGCATTCAATGGAATGATATATAGCACAATTCCAACATTAGGCCGAATGAACTTCCAGAAATACACTTATCCAAGTTTTCTTGGTAAAAATGGTAAAATACCAATCTATAGAACTGCTAATGATATGTGATCAATCCTCTTGTATTGTGTACAAAGAATTGTTGCATATATATAAGAATAGTTACCCAGCAGAAACAATATATAATACTCCCTCCGAACCATATGATTAATTTTATTTGGGTTGCCAAGCCTACTTTTGAATAGAGAAATAACGCATGTCCCCGTTCTACTAAAATTCTTATTTTTTAAGTTCTTATTTTTTGTTTTACGAGACATGTCATTTTCTCACAATATACCATCTTTCATTCAAAAAAAAAGTACTTATTTGAAGAATAAGTACTTATTTTAGTTAGTGGAACGTCTTCAAAAGAGCGAGGATGGACAGGGTTTTTAGTGCTTGCGAACTCTCAAAGGCTTGCCAGAAGATATTTCTGTAGAAAATCACTCCAGAAATGAACATACGATTAGGATATGTTTCAAGTTTAGGAATTCAGAACCAGGTAAATCGACAAAATTCACCTTGCCCACCAAAAGCTTAGTACTTGAACATTCCTGGGTACACATGATCTGACTTATCAAAACCCTTGTGGCTTCTTCTTGGCTTCTCAAATTGTTTGTTATGTTTCTAATGTTTTGTTCAAATATCTCATACTTATTGAAAACATCATTGACAGTTTCGAGACTGTTTCGAACTTCTGTCCTGTGCATTAGGAGGGCAATTTCCTCCGTTTCTTCTCCACGGGTTTTTCGCTAGACAGGTTTTGATAATGATCCTTCCGCAGGTCTACCTACGGAAACCTTATTACGACATCTCCTTCCTCTAAATAATAAGGGTAAGTGGAAGTATTGTGTTTTCCAATTTGTAATAGAACAAGTTTATTATTGTTGATGATTAAAAAGAGAAAATATACTCGCTGAACATGTGTTCAGAAGCTTGTTTGGTTGCCGGAGGAAGGGAGTTTATGGAGGAGGTGGGAGGAAAGCCCAAAAAGCAGGCTTTTGGGGTTTTATCTTAGATATTTTCAAAAATATTTGGATAAAACGAAAAAAAAATTGGGCATTCTGATTCCTCTCGTCGACACAAATCAACAATCTACAAGAAAAAACCCCAAAAATGTTAACGAGAAGGAGAACAAGGCCTTAGAATTCATGACATTGACTGCATTAATTTTTTTGTTTGTTTTGCTTATATAATTATGAGAAAGTTTCAAAGAAATTCAGCTTTGCTCTAAAACCGTGTAAACTTGAACAATTTTTTTTTTTTGAATCTAGGACTATAATAAAAAATCTCTGTCATATCATCTTAATATTAGGGACAATATAAGGAGAGGATATCTTCAACAAGGTCCGTCGTCCTAAGCTATATTTGCCATAATTTCTTTCACGAGATATTAGTAGATTAATACATCGATTCAACACTAACTCAAATTATGAAAACTATGAAAACTTTTCCAAGATAAATGTAATATTTATTCCCTTCATTTTCAAAAGATAGTCCACTACACAATACAAGAACAAGAACTTAGAAAAAGTAGCAAGAACTTATTGCCCTGCAACTCCATTGATATTCTTTCGGCTACTTCATACGCATTGCTAGAGGTAATTTCATCCGCATTGCTAGAACCTCCTATATTTAGTTGCAGTCTTCTCACAATGGCCTGTAGGAGATGTGGTTAGATTTTTCCTGCTTTGTCGATACTTTGAGCCAAATGACTATTTCAAAAAATTTGGCAACTTTTTCATGGTTATTCAAGTTGCACATCATGGTTGTTTTCCCAATCGCCACCATCCCGAGGATACCTATTTTCTTGACCTTGGAACTTCCCAACAAGTTTAGAATCTCCTTGTTCTGCATTTCATGTACCACAAAATTGTTATCTGGTCCCTCTTTGTTCACAACAAGTTTAGGTAGCAGATCAATAAATATTTTATCTTGGCGTTGATTACTTTCTCGCCCAAGACTGTTTACTTTCATGTACATATTTTTAAAATCTTTTTTGAAACCCACATACAAGCGAAAATAGGGAGATGTCACTTTTACCTTATTCTTGTTATATGCGGCTATTAAGTCTTCACTTGTTTGTCAATCTTCTCCATCGTGCTGACCCATTCCAAGTACCCTTGCAATAGCACCTCTCTCTTATTTCTCAGTTCTACATGCTCAAATCCTTCTTTATAAAACCTAGTTTATCAATTGCCTCGTTTAAAGCAACAATTATCTCATCCACAATTTTGCTGAAGAGCATATCTTTCACTCTAGAACGCTTGCTTATCTTGGGCCACAACCTGCCCTCTAGTCATTGCTGCTGAAAATGCAGTGGCAACAAATCCTCGTATAAAGCTCTTTGATCAATCCACTTTGTTGGAAGAAGATAGAGGAGATTTTTAGTATGGATGGAGGAAAGTGTATTTGTATCACAATAGAACTCAAATGTTTTTGGCTTGATAAAAAATGTTAGAACTCACCCCTATTTATACTAGGATGTTTTAGTCTGCAGATATTTTGTTTCTTATAGAGAATTCTAGATTTATACATGTGCTCTAAAAAAATCTAGATCAATATTTTGATAACGGATACTAAGACTCCTCCAAAAAAATCTTCTATATTTGGACTTAATTACCTCGTGGGCTTGACTAGGGCTTCCAGAATATATATATTGAATCAATAACTAAATCATGTTTATGATCACCCTCCCTTAAAACTTGATTTAGTAACTCCAAGGAGGGTTCTTAGCTTGAAGAAAACTTCATGCTTGAGTGGCTTGGTGAGAATGTCGACAATTTGATCTTGTAACTTTGCGAATGTCAATTGAACCTCCTTCTTTGCTAAGATCATGGAAGACCGCATTCAATCACTGATTGATTGTCTGTGGATATCTTTGTTGCTTCTTCTTGTGCAAATTTTAGCCATGTAGTAAGTTCCTTAGCCACATAGCATGACATTACATGATACGGCAGCCATATATTCGGCTTCACAAGTGAAAATGGTGACAATCGGTTGCTTCTTTGAAATCCAAGTGAATACCGTGTCACCCATATAGAATAAGAAACTGGTTGTACTCTTTCGATTATCTAAGTGTCTGACCCAATCGTTGTCACTAAATCCAACAAGTTGAAAGTTGTTAGACAATGAATAAAAATAGGCCAAAATCAAGTGTACCTGTAGCGGAGAATCCTCTTAGCCATTTTTAAGTGTGTCATGGTTGGTTCCTCCATGAATTGGCTCACAAGTCAAACTCCGAATAGTATACCCGATCTTGTGCATGTCAAGTGACGGTAACGTAAGCTTCCCACCAAGCTCTTGAAAATGGCGACGTTTGGGAATTTATCTTGGATATTTTCAAAAATACTTGGATAAAAGTAAAAAAAAAATTGGATTTTCCGATTCCTCTCATCAAGACGAATCAATAATTTACAAAAGTTTGATGCAATACTAACAGAGGCGAAACAAATTTGAATAAGGACAAAATAAGAAAAAGCCCCAAAAGGTTAACAAGAAGGAGAACAAGGCCTTAGAATTCATGACACTGACTACATTAACTTTTTTGTTTGTTTAGCTTATATAATTATTGAAAAGTTTAAAAGAAATTCAGCTTTGCTCCAAAACCCTATTAACTCGAGTAATTTCTTTGAATCTAGGACTATGGTAGAAAATCTCATCATATCATATTAATATTAGGGACAAAATAAGGAGGGGATATCTTCAATAAGTTTGTCCTAACCTATTTGTCATAATTTCTTTCACTGAGATATTAGTACTCCGTAGATTAATACTCCGGTTCAACACTAACTCTAATTATGAAAACCTTTCCAAGATAAATGTAAAATTTACTCCCTCCATTTTCAAACGATCGACAGTCCACTGCACAATACAAGAACTTAGAAAAAATTTGAATTTTTTGACAAGTGTAAATTATTTTTAAGTTCTCATTTTGCATATTGGACAATATTTTTGGAATGGGGTTTGACCATGTACACTATTTATACTAAATAATCTATGAGAATTTTTGTATGTATTGTTGGTTAATAGAGTTAGTAAAATTATGATAAATTTTGAACACACTGCTACAAAATTTCTAGAGCCGGAACTGGTATTTCCAGTGGTGAATGGGTGGGTCACACGAGAATAATTTTGTCTGCCCTCCTTTAAAGATGGTGAACATTACCCTCTCTGTGATTGGTGAAAATTGTGTGGGCCGGTCCCACCACAAACTAACTCCTTATTACCAAAAATTGTATTGATTTCGTGGGCCCTACACAATTTCCGCCAATCACATGGAGGATAATGTTCACTCCCTTAAAGAATGGTGAACAAATTATTCTCAATTAAAACACTAACACGCCCTGGAAATGCTAGAAGACAGTAAAATTGCTTGAGGAGGGCCCATACTATTCCATACTATTCAAATAATTTACACTAGAAGACAGTAAAATTGCTTGAGGAGGGCCCATACTATTCCATACAATAATTTACGCTCGGCTGGTGATACCGTAGACTGAGGAGGGCCCATACTATTCCATACAAATTAATACTAGAAGACAGTAAAATTGCTGCGAGAAGGAAATACAAGAGCTCAAATAGGAATAATTCAACACTGACTACGAACGCATCCAAACAAGTTGGAAACTCCATGCCACCAGAATATATTTCAACTATTTCGGGCAAAAGCGCCGGGCAGAAAGGACCGTCTTTTCTTCAAAGAGCAGCATCGTTGCATGATCTATAAACATACGATGGTTTGAGTTAGGCAGAAGAATGAGATAAAACACGAAGACGCCTCTATTTGTCCGCTGTTCAAGTTCCGAATTTTATGATGAATTTTCGGAAAACCGTATTTGTTTAAGCTTCCAGCTTTCTGTTTTCTATCTGAGAGAAACTTATTTACGGAGCGGCTCTTTACGGAGCTAAGCGATCTCAGCCGTCCGTTTCGATATTGAATGGCCTGGATAAAAAATAATCTATTAATGGTAATAGATGGATTAAATAATCTATTACTGTTAAGATTATTTTTTATCCGGATCGTCCAAAACACTTTTGGACGGTCGAGATTGAGCTCCGTAAACACTTGTTTACAGCTGGTATGTAAACAAGATCGTCTCTTTCAGTAAGAGAAACACGTTTTTACCTTTTTTTTTCCGTCGACAATTAAAGCAAGAAATATGTTCCGTGCACACGTTTAAAAACTTGTGTCGGAATCAAGTGAGGGCGTTGTTGCTTAAGGAAAAGAAATGTAGAAGGTCAGAGGAGTTATCCGAGGGTCATTAGGTGGTGGCTGGAGGTGGGGCCGTCACTTTCGTAGTGATCAGTTATGAACCACAAAACACGAACTCGGAGGACATGCATCATTAAAAAAAAAATTAATTATAGGGTGGCGTTAATGCCACGAGGCAATTTCTTAAAGCCACGACAAGTCAAAAACTGTGACAAAATTGCCCTCGGCCTTAACACCTCTCTGTCTAGAGAGAGAGAGATTTCTACTACTCTCTCTGTTTCCTCTTCTCATCTTTCACCCCCTCATTGAAAAATTTTTATTTTATTTTTGATAAGCCCCTCAATCAAATCTTCTCTTCTAGTTTCAGAAAAAACCACCGGGAGGTGATGGATTTGAAATTGCAGATATGCATTTTGCGACCATTACCAGAGTTGGACCCAACCTCTCTGTACAACTAAATTTAGCAGTGACCACAGTTGTGTGGCGCTGATGTGTTTCAATTTGGATTAGAGGAAATTTCTTTTCTATAGGTTAATTCAGGGACGATGGAGTAACAATAAGTAGGTTAATTGCAAAAAATTTAATAGTATGCCGGAAATCATATATCTTCCCATCGTCGACTTGAAAACTCTGTGTTCCCTGGGTTTGTGGCAGAGAGGAGGGGGAGAGAGAGAGAGAGAGGTGGGTGAAGGGAGGGAGAAAGTGGGTTGATTTTTGCCTCTTTGTTGAGAGAAGTGGTTGCCGCATTATGGAGGGGAGAGAGAGAGGAGTGAAGTTTTCTTGGCTCGCTCCCTTTCAAGGGTACAATGGTGATTACAGCTGAATTTTCGTGGCATTAAAAGAAAGTCTGGTGGCATTAACGCCACCCTTAATTATACTTCAGAGTTATAGATTACTAAGCAACCAACAATCTTTTTATTACAAACAACTCTAGCCAAAAAGGTTTTGTAAAATGCACGTGGCACAATCATTCCATGAAACAAATAATATAGATGATCCAACGATAGTAAAAAGAGTCCAAATATCTAACCACATGTTTCAATGTGGAAGCGATAAATTAAAAAAAAAAAAAACTAAATTAGGATGAGACATCCTAAAGAGGTCAAACACAAGAAATTCCCGCAATGCCGACAGAGTCTTTATCTAATTCCCTGACTTGCCTGGAGAAAAAAAATTGAATAAAAATCCGTCAGATGAAAGCTTAGTAGGAAAAGACATGTACTTCAATGATGTTTTAAAGCAATGATTACAATAACTTACCATGTTATCATAATGCGGCATAAGAGATGTACTAAAAAATTATAACATCTTAATGTGGATCACAACATGATATTCAATAATAATGAGGAACCACAATCAAAAAATACCAAGGCCAACAAATAAGTACCTCAAGATTGGATTCAATATTAATTGAACTTAGAGTCACCAGGGGTGACAGTGTAACTCTTCCCTAAGTTGATTCGGCGAAAGACAGCCGTTAAGTATTAGAGTCACCGGCCTAATCTAGGTCTGTTCCCTAATGACCAGGTCACCAACACGAAGTGACATAATTTTCCTCTGACTTTCAAAAACAAAAGTTCCCTCTAACATCCATAAACATCTCACCAAAAAGAACATTGAAACCAATAACCAAATGTACCGAAGCAACAAAAATCAAACCCCAAATCACCTTTAAACAGTATCAAACTCAAAATTAGGCTTTCTATTTTCTTTTATTTTCTTTTCTTTTTTTCTCTCTTCCTATGAAACCTATATATATAGAGGTCAGAAAACAAAACGAAACAGTTGAACAACATAGGAAACTTCCAGATAAAAAAAAACACACACATAGGAAACTTACCACAGGGGAATTGGAAGAACAATCCAATTCTCCAAAGAACCCTATGCGGCTACTGCTCGCTCTCTCAGGCCTCTTATCTCCAATAATAAAATCCTAATGAACTTTTGAATATATGTCCAAGTTTAAGTCTATAAAACTACCCACTAAATACTCTACACCCTAAATAATAGCTAACAAATTATTTAAAGTCTCTAAAGAGTTTGTAGCCCAACGGTTATCTCTTGTTCCTTCCACAAGGGAGATCAGGGTTCGAAGCGTTTGGGGTTCAGGGTTATGGACAGCGTTTGGATTCTCGGTGGACTAACTTACTAATTCCCCTGCTAACTCAGGGCAATGATGTATACAATATTATCAACAAACAAAGAAAAACACGGTACACAGCTAATTACTCAAAATAATTAGACTTATATCCTTAAAACCATAAAAATGCTATATCACGCTGAAAAAGAAAAATGCTAATGAGGACCCACACCGTAAAACCCCCCTTTTTTCACGGAAACATGTAGTATAACTATTATTAGGAAAAATAAAAGTTAGGATGTAACAGGGGCAGTCGTTGAATGGATGATTGGAGGTGGTCGGAAGGTGGACAGTCCCCGGAGGCGTTTCCGGAGGAGGTGGCTGGAAGAGGAGGAGTCATCTAAGGTTTTCCGAAGAGGTTGCTGGCGGCCGGAAGTTCACCTGGGAAGCATTTTTGGATACCAGAAAAGTTGCACCCAAGCCAAAACAAAAACAGAAAAAAAAAAAAAAGAATTTACCACTAAACTATATATAAATAAAACTCCCATCTCAAAATTTATGGCATCTTTTAAGCATCATCTTTCATCCTAGGAAGTAAAAGAGATCTACAAAGGAAGAGGAATATTTTACAGTGTCCTTGATATGAGAATTACATTAAAATTGAAACTTAAATATATTTCCGCTCTAGACACTCACACGATGTAAAGTAGGTGGTGATGGGGAGGAGGGACTGATTGGTCGTAGGTTCAAATCCCACTTGGGGAGATTTGGTTCGTTGTGAATTCGTTAACTCAAAATGAAAGAGCTCCGTTTGACCGTGGTGAGAGATGCAAAACAAGTTGAACCACCCTTTCTTTTTCTTTTTCTTTTTCTTTTTGAGTTATCAGACAAACAAACAAGTTTTGTGAAAGATCATTCAAGAAATTGCTTTTGAAACAATACCATATCATTACCTGAGCTTAATTATAATCTGACAATTGCAACCTTGGACAATTGACTATCTTCAACTCCTCCACGGACGGCTTCAAAGTCTCAATGGCACAAATGCACCTTAGTTTCCCCATGTCTTGGAGAACCATTTTCGTCAGTTTCGGTAATACAGGCAGATTTCCAGGAGTGGCAGATTCTGAAATTATTTCTTCAATTTCATCGCACTTCTTAATTTCCAAGCACTGGATTTCGCAAAAGTATTGGATGGAGCCAGGAGGGAACACCTTGACCAAAGTTTGACAGTCGGTCAGAACTAGAGTCGTTAATTTGGTTAGGCTTCCATGTTGAAGTGGGCCCTTCAAAATGCTTTCCAACTTTGGTAGATTCTTTATGAACAAGTGCTCTAAGCTCGGTAATATCACACTGTTTGAGGTACCCACGATGGTTTCAATTGCACCACAACCTTCAATTAGACAACTTTGGATACTTTTCATGCTTGCGAGTTCTTCGTCCGATAGCTGCTTGGTTTTGTTGCTGTCGACTAATTCAAAAGCATCAGCTTCAGCAAGGACCTTGAGAATCCGAGAGTTTCTACCTTCAAATTCACAATACTTTACATACTTCTCATACTCATGAAAGTTGGGGAGTTTAGGATATTCTGACTCTTTGCAACCAATGTAGAACTCAAATTTTCTGATGCCTTGGACATTTTCCCATGAACTATTTTCAATGAAACTGAGAAGGATTGTGGCGTCAGGAACACGGATACAGAGATTTTGAGGCTCAATAACATTAATGACATCTACAACCTTATCGGAAAAGCAAAACTTTAGAGACTTGAACTCTTTCAACACAGCCACTTCTTTTATGATATTCTCAACGACTTCATTGGACCATTTTTCAGGTGAATTCACATCAATGACCAATACTTCCAATTTAGAAAGCTTTGAAATGATCTCAAAGTTGAAATTTACCTCTTGAGGGGCACTTAAAACTAGAAGGGATCCGGAGCAAGGTACTACCACCCCTGCTTCTGCTGGATCAACTCCAGACTGCGAGAAGGATATCCGCAGTCGCCTTAACTTGGTCAACCTCTCAATATGAGACGGTATATTATTGACTCCACTCCCCACAATATCAAGTGCTTCAAGATCCTCAATTTTTTCCACAAATTGAGCAGGAAG
>JAOTQK010000003.1:13646218-13683599 GCA_025642025.1 Rhododendron ferrugineum
GAGTTTATTCGGTACTTCCATGTTGGGTGTTAGTTACTACTTCCCACATAATACAAACTAGAGGCCGGAGCACACACGATGCATGTGCAAGTTGAATTTTGCATATTTTTTTAAAGTTCAGTTGAACAATAAGTGGTCAGAATGCGACTTGCACTTGTGCCCGGCCTCTAGTTATCATTTAAGCAACTGATTTTTTCCCCCTTATATTTGAGGAATTGGTTATAAATGTGGCTCAAACTTTTGTCCTCTAGCTAATTAACTGTTTGGGAATAAAATTTATAGCACTGCACCCATAATGCTTCCATACACGAACTTCTTATTCATCTTTACAATACTTTTGGCTCAATTATACACACTAAAATATGTTTTTTTTAATCGGCCACTAAAATATGTTACTCAGAAAATGGTCCACTGAAAAAACATGTGCTCAAATTAGAAAAAGTGTACAAAAATTAGAAAAACTGAACAAAAAATCAACAGGTTACACTTTTTTAACATGGAAAATGGTCAAACGAAGCATTACCTTTGTATGAAGAAGAGATGATCTCTCTGAAGTACTCCTCTGTCTCTCTCTCTACCCCTGCTCAAAGTTTAAGTTCACTATTCAGAAAAAGGGATAACATTTATGGGTACTAACACTGATTATTACTCCCTCCGTCCCAAAATCTTTGTCCGGTCTGCAAAACAGTCTTAAAATTTTACGATTTTTGCAAGAAAAGTTCAAAAGTTTTTTAACAACTTACTAGATATCAATGAATTCTATTAATTTGTGAAAAAATTTTGAATTTTTTCTTTAAAAAATTGCATTATTTTTAAGACTCCGTTTTGCGGGCCAGACAAAGATTTTGGGACGGAGGGAGTACTAATTTTTGCGAACTATGTCGTAACTCAAAATTAAAAAAGGAATCAAATAAATTAATGGGTACAAAATGGCAGATCTAAAAAGAGGCAAAAACGGGTGGTGTTTCAGCGGTTATGGCTTCCCTAGGCTTTGAGACCATTTGTAGTGCTCTAAGGATCAAAACCAAATACAAACACACACAATGTTTTACGTGGTTCTCCAATAACGGGTGCATCCACGGAGCGATACAAGATAAGCTTTACAAGGATGTTTCTCTCACCTCACTTTACTCTCTCTGACTACGTTGCTAACCTGCAAAGACCAGGGCTCAAAGGACTGATTAATTTATAGGCCCATGAACTCGTTTCTGTTCGTCCCCATGCCAGACAAGTCCTTAACTCCGGAGGTTGAGAGAAGACAATTGCTGCTGTAGAGAGGCCCAATGGCAACCAAATACAGCTGAGGAGTAATGGTTTTGGAGCCACAATCCCTATCTACCATTCAACAATTTTGTGCCTCTCAAACTTACAACTATATATGTCATTCATGCATGAATGAAGCTTTTATGCTTAAATTTAAGTTTTCTCCATGAAAGCTTTTACTCTACTTTTTACTCCAATTGGAGTAGTAGTACGGGGAAAGGTGCAGATGCTATGATAGTATGGGGAAAGGGTGCAGATGCTATGCCAAATGATTCGACTTAAAGCATCAAATCAGAAGATGTACTAATATTTAAGTTGACTAAACACGATTGATGAGCAATTATAAAAATTTAAAAAAAAAAAAAAAAAAACACGATTGATGAGCGAAAAAGTAGCAGCAAATAGAGATCGAGGGAAAAGAAGAAAAGTGCGTAATCAAAGCACTGAATACCTCGCCCAGATTTTGAAATTTTCCTGACAAGTTTCTATTCAATCATCCTCATTCCACGAGTTTTTGGCGATTCTGTCCGTAGCCGACTTGGAGTTGTTATTCTTCTTAGGACAAATTTCACTTGATATCACCACATAAGAATGTCCTAATTAAATACCCTAATCTTTCTCATCCTTTCTGAACTTAACCTCTTGCTGATTTTTGTGGGGGACTGGTGGTGAGTGCATGGTGGTGTCGATATTGAGAAATGCAAGGGTAACTTTGCAATTTTTGAAAAAATAAAAAATTGAATTTGGTGTGAGTACTGAGAAATTAGGGTGGTCTAAATAGAATTTTCACACCATGAAAGTGACTACTCAAAAGAGTTCCTACCCGCCAATTTTATTCGAAAGACTTTAGCAACCAATCTCGTTTTGGTCTGACTTAATATTACTATTACTCTATTTTGATTCTCTTTGCCTCTCCCTTTCTCCACCGTCATCGAAGAAATCGTCTTCTCCCCCTCCCTCAAAGAAAGCATCTCCTCTATGTTTTCAAAATAATTAAAAAAATTCCTCCTCGCCGGTTCTAAAAAAGAACTAAAAAAATTTAGGGTGGTCATACAATTCCATAGAAAAAAAGGGAGCTCTTGATCCTCAAGCCGTTCCGTCACCTTGACGTCCATTTCATTTCTTCGACTTCCATATCTTCTTTATTCTTGAATAGAATTTCCACGTCATGAAAGTTACTACTCAAAAGAGTTCCTACCCGCCAATTTTATTCGAAAGACACAACCAATCTCGTTTTGGTCTGACTTGATATTACTATTAGTCTATTTCGATTCTCTTTTGCCTCTCCCTATCTCCACAGTCATCGAAGAAAGCGTCTCCTCCCCTCTCTCTCCAAGAAAGCATCTCCTCTACGTTTTTCAAAATAAAGAAACTCCTCCACGCCGGTTCTCCTCTCCGGCGATTCCACAGTCCAAGCCGTTGGTCCATCATTTTGCAAAACGTAATTTGTCACTGCTTCAGTTTAGTTGATCGTGTATTTCTTGTAATTAGCGTGATATGTTATCCAAAATATTAACGCAATATGTTATGATTTGGTTTTGTTTCCAGGTTTGGCGTCATTTTCAATTAACTTATAGGATTTGGTTTATGGTTTAAAGCTCTGCAACCTGTGTGAGGAGACGATAAGCAGATCAGGGCGGCTTTTCTCTGCTAATCAGACAAGAGAGGATATTACAATAGCACAGCCAACCTCAAATACCTTTCGGTAAAAAAAACTACTACTACTGCTAGTTTTTATGCCTTCTCATTCATGAGATTCTCTTCTTTCTATTTATATTAGGAGATAAGCGAGAGTTCTGATTAGAAATTATGTCAGTTTATGTATTTTGGTTGTTAGTTGAAATTTTTCCAACGTAGGTAAAGGCAATTGTTCTTGGCCGAAGCATAATTGCAAAATTACTTTAGTCTCTAAGTTCCGCTAAGATTTTTGGGCTTTTTCTTGTTTTGTCCCAACTTTTTGGGCTTTATCTTGGATTTTTCTTCAAAAAAATATTTAGGTAAAAGTCATAATTTTTTACTTTTTCGATTCTTCTTGACGAGACGAATCAATAATCCACAAAAGTTAGGCAGAAAACTAACAAACGCGAAAAAATTTTGAATTAGGCTAAACAAGAAAAAACCCAAAAATTCCAAAAAGCCCTTAGCGGAACTTAGAATTGTCTGCAAATTTATGTTTCCATTCCAAGTTTGTTGTGTTACGAGTAGTTTGGGAAATTTATATCACATGCCTGCATCTGCAGGAATTTATATCATTTTGTGCCGCGATGGGGCTTGTGCCTGAAGAGAATTATCTGCCCTAGCTGGTCCCAATTTTAATTTATGCCTCTCAAATTTATAACTATGTCATTCCTTTTCTTTTAGAATTGGCAAACATTTCATTTCACAATGTCCAAAGGGCAAAAGATTACATCGCTATAATAGGATTGAACCAAAACTACCGAATCGGAGACACGAGCAACTGTATGCGCACTCCAGACTAGGGCTCAAGGACACTGACAAAGAAAACAGACACAAGGTGTCGACATAAGAATCCCGTCTGCGACTAAGTACATAGTAGAGGATCCAACTAGAAATCCCAGCTCAAACCATGAAAATACAGCTCGGATGTAATCAAAATATAACCAAAACAAAACAAAAAAAGAAGGAAAAAAAAAAAAAGAAGAACAGAAACAAACAAAGCTTATTTGCCCACCTACCACACCCACCAGATCTAGGAAAACCAGATCGGTCCAGACACCGGATTGGGAAAACCAATTGGTAGAGGCCTCCGGCCAAATAGTGGGGAAGGCAAAACCACAAAAAACCACTAAACCCAGCCTCAACATTATTATCTCAGTGCCGGCCTCAACATCTGGAAAGCCAAGGAGGAGACGATCCAAACCGGGTCCACCCACCACCAGCTGAAGACCCGATTGCCGTCCACAGCAACTCTTGAACCGCACCAAGATACGGAGTCGAGAAACACACAACGGAGAGGAGAGGGGAGCTGAGGAGGGGTGGCTTTGGGTTTCTCTCTCGCTAGGGTTTCTCATGAATGAAACTTTTATGCTTAAATTTAAATTTATGCATGAAAACTTTTCCTCTAGTTTTTTCTCAAATTTAATACTAGTACGGGAAAGGGTGGATATGCTATGACAAGGAAATTCATATTCGCACTCCACTTTTTACTGATGGCGCTCCACTTTGTTTATGAAGTTACTAATAACTTCACGTTAAAATTGGAGCGCCATCAGTAAAAAGTGGAGCGCGAAATCAGTTTTCGACAATATTCGACTTAAAATCATCATATCAGAAGATGTAAATAAAATCTAGGGCCATTTACGCATAGGTACAGAAATTCAGAGTAATTTTCACCAAAGTCAGGCCCGAATCATTAAATATACCCTTAAGGTAAGTCAAAATTTTATACTGAAAATACTCCTCCACCTCTATTGATGAGTGTTAACCAAATATCGGCGTTGACCGTTAAGAACGTTCTCAGCTCTAAGAACATTCTCAACACACCCAGACTTAATGGTAATACTGAGTCATTAACGACTCTAAATATTTCAAAGCTGAGAACGTTCTCAGCACACGCCTAAATTTAGTGGTACTTAAAAAGAGTGTTATACCTTAATGGAAATTAAAGTTCAATTAGTGTTATACCTTAATGGAAATTAAAGTGCAATTTTTTGTATCTTGTCAATATTGTATACATTAGTGGGGTTAGTAAAGGATGTTAGAGTTAGCATAGGGAGGTTTAGAGGCTATCCATAGCTCTGACCTCCAAATCCCACCTCTTGTGAGGCTCAAACCGAGGACTCTTCGAAAGGGAGAAATGAGACAACCAACTGCACTAGCAGTGGTTTCTCTGTATCTAGTGTTAAAAAGCCCTAAAATCTAAGTAGGCTAACATGATTGATGTGCCAAAAAGTAGCAGCAATAGTGAACGGCTTTGCGGATCAAAAAAAAAATAGTGAACGGCTTGAATAATTAGTCGGGATCTCAACATGGGTCCCACATATCCATATGTTTTTTTTTTTTTACTTCGGAATATTCCACATATCCATATGTGTAAAACAAACAACAATCTGTCCCCCTAGACTTTCTGTTTTTAATTAACCCCGTTTTCTTTCTGGAAAGACTATTCACACAGACAATATGTGCACAAATCATGCACATACGACTTTGTGGGGTTCACTATGAGATTTTCACTAATGATCCAAGCCGTCCATTAGCTTTAAAATGATTTTCTATGTAATCTTGGAAAAAAATCAGCTTAGTCTCATACGTCTAAATGCTTAATCTTTCAAATTTTTATTTGGAATTTAGGATTTTGAAATCTAAAGAAACATTTAGACGATTGGATTAAGTATTTAGAGGTATTGGATTGAGCTATTTTTTTAAGGATAGACTTAGAAAATCATTTTAAATCTAATGGACGGCTTAGATCGTTTGTGAGAACTTCGTAGTGGGCCCCACAAAGCCTTATGTGCATGATCTGTGCATATATTGTCTGTGTGAGTAGCATTTCTGTTTTCTTTCGGTCAAGATAATCAGCTCAAATACAGTTCCTGTCTCCCAAACTCTGAGTTTGATAATCATTTTAAATCTAATGGACGGCTTTGATTTGGTTTGGTTGTTGGTTTGGTTTGGTGATTTTAGTACTCAATCCCTTTCAAGGGCGCGAGGCTATAAAGGTGGAGAGATTGTAACACCTCATCTCACAACGGAAGTCTATATGGATGATCTTGGCATATAACAAAGTAACAAACCTTATGGGCTACTACTAGTACCTTGGGCTTAAGCTTTTGGGCCATGTGGTGTGACTTGTAGATCAAAATCAGGTACTGGGCAATGGTCTGCTTGGGGCGTTACAAGGCAGAGTCACTGGTCGTCAGAGACTCTGGCGATCGTCACAGTCACTGACAATCCCTGAAAGAAAGTGTCACACTAACTGGTAGTCGCCACTTACTTAAAGTCGAACAACTACCACATGCAATATGCAATAATATTGATGACCACCACAAGTTTGTGGCGGTTGCCACTCCTCTGTCACACCAGTACAGAAAATAGAGTAAATTATGATTAAAACGTAGAGTTTTAGAATGAACCGATTATGTAATAATTAATCCGTTGGGGTTATCCCACCTTATTCCCTCAAGCTCGGCAGGAAGTTGGGCGCGTGGTTTCGTGGTTTTTACGGGTTGAAAGCACGGAGAGCGCGCGGCTTGCTTGGTTGTGGACTATGGTTGACGGAGGAAGGACGAATACATAGAGTATTCTTGCCTTCGGAATTAAGGGAGCTTTTGTTGGATTTATAAAAGTATTGAAAGATGATTTTTGCATAGTTTCGAGAAACTAGAGCATATGGAAAACTTATCAAATCGTCTCCAATTCGGAAGTAGAGGCCTTTTATTTATAGGAAGAAAGTGATAAAGCTCGGAGATTATCACTTGAATTAATTTTAATTCGAAAATAGAGTTTAATCCGGTTATAACTCTATTAAAGATAATTGTATGAGATCTGGAATGTAGAACCGGCACAAGAAAGGAGAGTTCGAAAATGATTCAAACTCTGCTCTTCTTCAAATATATATATATATATATATATATTATAATTATCTTTGAATTAATAGCATAAGCATTCATGATAACCATGAGGTTCTAATATGTTCATTACACACAAAAGTGTACTAGTACAATGAGTTGGAATTAGACCATTCCTCGTAGTCAAGATAGACCTACTAAAACATTGATGATGTGTCCAGTTCCATCAAAAACCGTGAACTATATCGATCTTATATTCCACAAGAACCGATAATCCGATCTTCTGTGTGTAAGCCTAACTCTACACACCGGATCATCTATTTTATAAAATAAAAGACACATGCACAACATACAATAATATTTTTCAAACATTGTCCACAAAAAATTCTTATCAAAATGGATAAAACTGGCTAATAAATAAACAATTAAATATTTATCCATTACAAAAAGCATGAGAGAGTGTGGTGAGGTGAGGTGAGAGATCTCACTTGTAAAGCTTCCATTGTCCGAATAATTGCTCCGATTGTCCATAAAAAATTCTTATCAAAATGGATAAAATTGACGAATAAATAAAAAATTAAATATTTATCCATTGCAAAAAAACATGATAGAGTGTGGTGAGGTGAGGTGAGGTGAGAGACCTCACTTGTAAAGCTTCCATTGTCTGAATGATTGCTCCATTGTCCTGCGTGGAGTATCCAAGTTTGAGGAACCACGTATATCTTTTGTTTTGTGTGTGTTTCTTGTGTGTTGGTTTGATTTTAGGCACAAGAAATTTGAACTTCCATAGCAAAGTACAGGGACTTTAAGGGTGTGAGGCACACGGACAAACGCCCAATGGGCTGTTCCTAGAATTTGCCTAATAATATTCTTGACAAATGACATTCCCAATCTTTGTTGTCTCGCATGCTTAATGATCATCTTTGTTGTCCACAATGGCAGTGTTAACATCATTTGCAGTACTTGACAGTCAAAATTAAATTAGACTCAAAATGATTGCACAAGGAAAACAACAAAGTTGACTCAAATGCGTTATAACTTGTACTTTAATTCACTCAACCAATTAGTATGATGACAATCATTTCAATTTCCATTCACATGAAGTTCATGCCAATCGCAGTTTAAAGCTTAGCTCTGATGGAGTCCAAAGAGAAAGACAGTTTATCAGGGCATAATGCTTCATGGACTGGAGCTTGTCAAGCAAATCCACATCCTCTAAAGTCCAATCCAGAGTTGTCCAAAGGAAAGTCCCCCGTATTTTCTCAGCAAAGTGAAAAGGGTATCGTATATGACCACGAATCATGCACACGCCTTGGAGAAGCAGCAGCAGGGATGATTCGAAGAGCGGAGGATTTCCTAAGGAGGAAAGAGTTGCTCTATCTTATCTTATCATACCCTTTACCAGATTCTGCTACGTATCACTATGAGGACCTTAGAATTCCAATCGGCTGTATCTCCAGTATGAGCCGAGACATAAAACGATTGCGGGATTTGAATGAATATATGCTGCAACATGATCGTGAATTCGCCGACTATCGAAAAAAGAAAAGTAAGTCTGAAATTGGTCGGTTTATGAAAATGAGCGAGAAATCATGCGAGATATTTCTCCATAGATTTCGCGATAAATTCAAATTCATAGAAGAGATGGAGGGAAATATTCAGTTTAGTGAAAGCCTATTGCCCAAGGTTGATTTTGATCTAGTAACTTATATACCACGAGCATATTTTGTAAGTTCACATAACAGGCGTTGGGGCAAGGTTGGGCCAATGCATGAAACCAGTGCTGTATGTGAAGCCCCCGATGAAATGTTGACGTTGGCCATCGATTCTGCTATTCGGCAGGTTTCGGCATATGTTGAGAAGAGAAGTTCTATTAAAATCGGGATTTCAGGGAGCGGAGGGGAGAAAGTAGCCAGAGCAGTCATGGATATAGAAAGGATGAGACAGGATTGCAGCAATGTTGTCTTCCACATCTCTGTCCGTATGGATGACTCCAATGCAATGGTAAGGAATAAAATCGCAGAGCAGGTTCACGCACTTCTTCCAAAGCATCAATATTCCGGTTTAGATCTAAATAAGTTACTACCTCACGAATACTTCCTCTATTTGGAATGCGTCGATGGACGGGCGAATCTACGATTCGTACGACTCCTTGATCATGGAGTCATAGTACTTACTGCTCGCTCACAAGCAGTTTATAATGTCGTGGATGTGGATCTGGAGGTCAGAATGGAGGACCATCTGTTACCATGGGACATATTCTGTGAGAATGTGGGGAGATCACTTGTTGATTCTTCTTCAGCTCTCCAACAAATGGCCATCCAGTTAGTAAAAGAGTGTCATTGCCAACTACATGCCATCATTCTTCTTGCTAGAGCCTTGAAAGATGTGACTGATATCAGTGTTTGGGAACTTGCACTCCACAAATTATCATCACACTCGTCTGCGATGGAAGAAGGATCCAGCCAAGTCACGAAACTTATGTTGGGAGTCGTCTGGGATCAGAAGGATCTAAAGACAAAATATTGCATTCAGCACTGCGCAAGTAGATGGATAGAGGGATTGGTTGAAGGCTCACTAGTATCAGAATGGATCTCAAGTAACTTTGTCGAAACAGAAGCAGAAGGGAAAGGCATTTTTGAGGATCTTATCAGTTCCTTCTTGCTAGAGAATGATGACCGTGGTATTTTTATGCGGAGAGAAACTAAAATTGTGCTGAACGAGTGTTTTACATCCTGTCAATATATAAGGCAAGGGGGGTTAGGATTGATCAAGACACCAACTCTTGTAGAGTATACCGAGGAGATCGAGTTGCACGAAAATAAATTATCTGAGCTACCAAAGAACCCTAAGTGCCTGGCTCTCAGAAAACTAATGTTACAAAACAACGGCGATCTGATGGAAATACCTCAATTGTTCTTTGAAGACATGCCTCTCCTATTCTATTTAGATTTATCCCATACCAGCATAAAGTCCTTGCCACCTTCTATTTCCAGATTGGTTTCACTTGAGACATTCTATTTGAGAGGTTGTAAACTTCTCAAGAAGCTGCCACCCCATATTGGAGCACTCCATAAACTTGAGGATTTTGATCTTGAAGGAACTGAAGTTATATATTTGCCTAGGGAAATCTGTAAATTAATCAGTTTGAGACGCTTCAAGGTATCTCTTTGTGGACATGCAAACTACTGCAGAGAAACAAAGCAGACAGGCAGTGCAATCCCGACAGAGGTGTTACCGATATTCTGTCAATTGGAAGAACTAAGCATTGATGTGAGTCCAGATGGTGAGTGGTGGGATGATGATGTAAATCCAGCTACTGACTGGTGGGATGCTGATGTGAAGGCAATACTAAATGCACTGAGTAGCTCAAACAAGCTGAGAATCCTAGAGTTATATCTCCCATCAGTTGAATTATTGCAGCAAGTTAGATTTGAGAGCAAAAATCTTGAGTTCCCGAATTTATCTAACTTTAGATTAATTATTGGTCGTCATCAACAGCGCATCATATGTCGTCTTCCAAATGGAATTGAGAAGAGATTCAAGACATGGATGAAGAAATATATGCAATGCCTTCAGTACATAAATGGTGAAGGCATGCCTAGTGGTATTACTGAGGCACTCAAGCATACTTCTCTGCTTTTTATGGACCGGCATTGGACTGTCAAGGTCTTGTCTGAATTTGGGCATGAAAATTTGGATAACCTACAATGTTGCTTGCTTGTGGAATGTAATGAACTTCAAACCATAGTTGGGGGAGACTATGAATGTCTGTCCGCTGGTGACAAGGAACCTATACTTCCATTGCTATGCCACTTGAGTATTCACTACATGAAGAACTTAGAGAGCATTTGGCGAGGCTCAATCCCTAATAAGTCACTATCCAATCTAAGGTCCTTGACATTGCACACTTGCCCCAATTTGACCACCATTTTCACGCCAGATATGCTTGGTAACATCTTTTGGTTGGAAAAGCTTATAGTGGAAGACTGCCCCAAAATTCGCAGTATAGTGACTCAAGAAAATGCCAACGTGGAATCTGGTCGTTTTTTGGAACACTTGAGGAAGATAGCACTCCTTGACCTACCTGAATTGGTTACCATTTCAGGCCCTCTACGCCTTGGTAAACATGTGGACATTCTTTTCATTTATGATTGTCCAAAGCTCGAAAGTTTGTATAACACGAAAATATCTCCAAAATACTACAAGATCGTGGGAGAGAAGGAATGGTGGGGGTCGTTAAAGTGGCATAATTCCGAATGGAGAAGAATGACTCAGCCAGCTTTTGAGGAACTTGGAACAGTTGAAGATTTCATGGATCGATTGGAAAAAGATATCTACTCGGACCAACCATATGCCACGAAAAGATATTTAGATTCCGAATCGTCAGATGAAGATTCTGTCGATGAATCAGCAGAAGATTTATAGATGGACTTTTATTGGGTAATCTTGTCTTTTCACCCACTTAAGACATGCAGCTCTTCTTTGGTTATCAATTTGGATTTAAATTTCTGTGATAAAAAAAGATGTCAGTTTCAATAAAAAAATTGCATACAAAACACTACATAAAAGAACGATACTTTATTTTGCTTGAAAACTTATCGGGCCTAATTTATTTTATTTTGTTGAGCTATATGATTTTTTAACTCCCACATTTGAGTGAATTTTCATTCACACTGGCTTTGCGCGAGTGATTCAATGCAAACAATATGAAAGAAATATCAAATTATACGCAAAAATATACAAACTTTTCGTACATTTTTTGAACCCAGGGGTTCACCTGAAATCCTGAAACCTTAGTGGAGCCGCCCCTATTCATTGATTAAAGTTTTGACTCCAGTAAACGAGAATCATGGCTTTGCCCTGCATGCTTGATTGCCTAGATAAGTCCCATGGAGTAAGAGCTGGACAGCAATGTATCCGCAGCATACGTGTCCATATAATCAGTCCTTATTTTCACTAGGCTAATTAACTATTTTAATACATTTAGGTTCACCATGAATTGGAAAGATGGCACACAGTTGATGTATCGCTCTGAAACTACTTTTTCCGTCTTTCTTTCCCAAATAAATATTCTGATACGCCGAGAGGTCTTTGGCCCAACGGCATCAAGTGTGCACTTAGGTGCCACGAGGTAGGAGTTCAGTAGTTCAAACTACTCTTTCAACGTGTTAATCTAACTATACTAACAACACTGACTTTCGCTGATCAGCAAAAAATCTTCTGATACATCATCTGCTATTTTTTCCATTGTCGTGACACAGATTATGGTAGCTTCATGGAAGGCCCTTGGGACAAGGGACTGGAAAAAAAGCCAATGAAGATCTTAAGCTGAGGAACTGTTGCTGCTGGCCTATTGCTCAATATATCAATTAAGCTTTGAACTAGTTGCTGTTTTCCAAAGTTTCTTTGCACTCACTGGGATGTAATAATGCTTTTAAGTTTTATCTGCTGTACAGAAAAACTGATACCAGACATAGCACCCTTATCATTGGGTCCTTGTGTATGTGTCTGTGATGACAATTATGTTGAGTGCTGTTTGTGTTCTTGTTGTTGACTTCTTGATTTTTTACCATCTTGGAATCTATGTTCTGTTTAATTTACTTCCGAGAGTAATAGTACTATTCTAAATGCTTCTCACACAAGTTTATAAGTGGTGACCCTTCATGATACAAGAAAGAGATGCAGAGATTAGTGGAGGCCATAGTGGACGACGACAAAGATTGCAGTCGTTTCTGTTGTCTCTCGACGCGGGAGATTCGATATCCTCGAATCTGTCCATGGTCGACGACGTCAGATTTGTTTTACGGTTCCACAGTTGTCTTCCAGTACTGTGGTTGTTTCCCCAATTATCAGGTGATTGGGGAGCATTTCATCAGTGGAGAAAGTAGTTGTGTTAAAAGGAAGGATTTCCACCATGGCACAGCCTGAGTAATATTATCCATAATTGCAGGTACTTGATGAGGCAGCTGGGAGTGGAGAGGATTGATCATGTCTACTGGGAAGGAAACATGGACTGTTCCTAATTTGTTCTTATAATATGTTCCTGGTTTACCCCAAAAAAAAAAATTGATGGATACGAGAAACAGATAGGAAGATTAATATTAACGAGCTAGAAGTTGAGCTGCAGAAGATTTCCCTCTGGTTTGGTGTGAATTCTTCCACTCTACGTTTGTGAAGGTAGGTGTGTGTGGATTTGATTAAACACCAGTAGTTATGCGGAGTTTCTTTGTCAGTGTGCCTATTGAAGTACTAATAGACTACTAATAGTTATCCGTTAAATTCAGGACTCTGAAATTGGTCGATGTGCACGCAAGCTGGCGGGACATCCAGTTATCAACAAAAATGTTTGGCTCTCTCTCTCTCTCTCTCGATGTTGAGATGGGCAAAAGGGAAAGACATCAGTTTTGTGGAAATCCTTTACAACGCCTTGAGTTTGTGTTGGGGCTGATTATCTGAGCTGGGGATGTTGATGTGCTGATTATCTGACTGCGTTTGCTTTTGGTCTCTAAACTGAACCCTTCTCTCTATTTATTACTCTCAATGAGGGAATCCACGGAAGAATACACATCATTATTAAGTTGCTCGATTTATGGAATTTATCATAATAAACGTTTTAATGGGCCTAAATTGCACGCCTTGCATGCGGGAGCCTGTCTAGTTCTTCTATCGAGGACCTTGCAAGGTTTGACACATAATTTGCATGTGGAAACCGCACCGCATGAATTAACATCACCACCCTCCTCCTCCGACATGGTTCATGTTTTATGGAGTATTTCGTTTGGGATCAGATGGACATGAGAAGTAAATAGTGCATAGTCCAGCTTATTCTTGCACGGGAAAATCGATTCGTCACTTCTCTATTGTTGGATTAGTTATCGGCCGGCCTAGTGGAAACATTCGAAGAAGGTAACACCATTCTTGATGATCTTATCAAGTCGTCCTTAATCGGTCGAGGAAGATGGCTTTTGAAATCGTGGCACTTCACAATCCGAAAGTGTTTGATCTTGAAAGTACTGAAACTATGCATCTCCCCACTGAAATCAGAGAACTAACCAGCTTGAGGTGCTTTCGGGTTTCCTTATGTGCGCACGCAAATCGCTACTGTAGTGTCACTAAGCAGAAAATCCTGAAAAACTGATTCTGAAAACTATAATCAAGTTGAACCTTGTCTAAAGCATTTGTTTTACCATACTCTCTTTCACCGGCTAATCTCTCTTGGAGACCAAATTGATGAACATTAATCTATCTCCTCTATTTCAAGGGTGGGATGGATTCTCAAAGGATTAGTACCCCATTTGCTACCACCGGGGTGGTAGTTCAAGTGGCTGAGGCAGCCGGTGTTAAAACCTTCCCTCTCCCAACGGTCCTAAGTTCAGGTCAACTTGGGATCACATGGTTGGGTTGTGGAGGCCTCATGTCCACTTGCATTTTCGTGAATTCTAGTGACGGGTCCTGCGATGTGATGATTATGGACAAATATTTCCTCCCTGACCGGGTCATCCATAGTTCAAATCCTGACATTCTACTATTCCAAGGCATTTCCCTATGATCGCGCCCAAGGGGGGTCAACTACGATGGTCACCCTAGCCCACTTTCTTGGTTAGCAAGTACCCATTTGCTCCTTTTTAGCAGCCTCATTATGATCACACTTGATTAACGAGTTTTATTTTTTGTGCATGTTTATTATTCTGAACTTGTCATTGCTGCCATTTTTCTGCTGGGTGACAGCTTATGACAGACAGCTTCACAAAGGCCCTTGCGATTGTTTAGTTCAAGATTGGATAGTTCAATGGAGTACTGGAGCTTAAGCTGAACTTCACTGCGCTTCGCTTCTGATGGCTTTAAACATCAAGAAATCCTCAACCACAAGGCTCTAAACTTTTTCTTTTCAAGTCACTGTAACCAACCTCTCCACAAAGAAGTTGGGGGCAGTTGCGTTGTGTATTGAGTTCAACATTCACTTTTTCTGGTGTAATGCCTCCGAATAAATTAGGATGCGATGCTTTTATCTTATCTGCTTTTATTTTTCTGAATTGGATCTTTTTTCCTTCAGTATCATTATTCATATCATCATATCCTTTGGCATGGAACTGAAATTGAATGTATAGCTAATGGACCTTTCATCAAAGTGAGTAGTATAGTAGCTTTTATTGCATGTGAATTTGAACTCTACGTGGTTCATTTGTTTGAATACAGTAACATCAGCCATAAAAAAAAAAAAAAATTCATGGTCAATAAGCAAATTGCATTCAATTGGCTGAATTTCTGATGCACCTGGAATAAGCCCTTGCTCATTGTGTGTTATGAGAAAGGTGAAGATTCGATGCAATGATATAGCACAATTTCTAGCATTATACCGGATAAAACTTCCAGAAATACAATCATCCAAGTTCTCTTGTTTTGAATGGTAAAATGCCAATCTATACAACAGCTTTTATTCTCTTGTATTGCGGTCAAATATTGGTTGCATATAAGAATAATAACCCGGGAGTAAAACTATATAAATACTTATAGAAAGAAAATGATGTGATTCCCCTTGGAAAATAATTCTTACATACATTTGTCTCACATCCCAATCTTCTTGGATGTGTAATCATAAACCACCTGCAAAAGGCTTCTAGAACCTTCCTCTTCTGGAAGCTTGAGATGGCGTGCAAGCCTCATGAATCCTGCATGTTGCCTGGAAAAGGAATCATCTTTCATAACTGGCTCCATCTCTCGCTTCAAATGATGCTTTGGACGTGATAACGCCCACTGCATTGCCCATATGGCCAGGGGCCGCATGTAGCACATAGATCTGTATTGGTCATCCATGTTCCAACCCTCCGGAGTTTGAAAAGAGTATCTGTAAATGAACAAGAATTCATATTTAGAACTAGCATTAGGGGCGGATTAAAAAACAAAATGTGTATCATCATTGGCTTTAACTACTAATTGCAAACGAAGAGATTTCGGTCAAGTCACTTCTAGTCTAAATGAGTTTGTTCCCGGCTACCCACTTAGAGTGATTTGATGATCAAGACCCAGAATAGGCAACACACATCCAATTGTTTCCACTATTTGAATCCTTCCCTGACAGACAAATGACAATCTAACCCTTGTTAGTATCATAGTAATCAGGTTTTCCAGATTGAGCTTTGAAAAGCTGATTCTAAACGCTAGAGGTGATTGAATATCAGAGTGATCTGTTGCAATAAATCTTCAAGAATCCCTCTTAGTTTTCCTTTTCCCTGCAGTTGTTCGTCTAATCTCAGCAGTGGATCACTTCAAGGTAGAATTGGGTGGCATGCCCCAACTTGCTAATTCCATCAGGTTTAGGTTTGCAAAAGCTGCGTGAGATTATGTTTGGCAAGTATCCAAATAAGCATTGATCATGCCACAGATATTCATGAAAGGTTGAAGGGTTGCCAGTGAATCAATGCCTTGAGGATAATTGGTAGAAGGGCATAGAAACATTGAACAAAATTCAACTATACTAAAATACAGAATTATTAGATGTCAAATTAGAGCAATACTGACGCGGAGCTGAAGATCTATCCAAGAATGGTTGAGCAATAAAAAATGATAGTCATATAAATCACCACCAAGAAGCAAAAATATGAACCACGACCAGCTAAAATATAAGAAAGCAGCACTAACCCCAGTCCTTCTTCGGACCAAGCAGCTTCATGAACACCTCCGGCAGTTTGAAATCCCAATTCAACCATGTCTTCATGAATCATAGATGCAGCAACAGCATATGTAACTCCAGGCCATATTTCTCTTGACTGCACAGTTGACATGTCAACTTCTCCACTAGGTAGCATCCCATTTACTGCCCCTCGCCTCCCATCCTTCACTTTTAACACATTGAAGTTATAAACCTTCTCAAGCGCTCTCTTTGCTTGGTCCTCATCAACAATTGGTGACAGCCCACATGCTCTAGCATACCTACAAACAAGAGCTTGTTAATCACAAATTTACAAACAACCCTCCCTTGCTAAGCACAAATTTACTAACAACCCTCCCTCCCTCCCTCAGAGGAAGAAAAGTTTTGTCCACTTGTTTGAAACCAATAATTAAGCTATCCTGAGAAGTAACTTGCCAATGATTCATGATAACTTTGGGAATCACTAGTTACAATTTTGTAAGTGTTCTGGGGTTGTATTGAAGAGAAAAAGATAAATCAAAACCAATTCGACGATGAAGAAAGTAAATAAACGGGCATGCCCAAGGAAAAGCTGTATTTACATATTGCAATTTAAAATATAGCTTGGCAAAAACACTAGTGAGAGGTTCAATTTAATTATCTTTTGCACTATTACATATCAAGAAAAATACTAAATAGTTCATTTCATTGCAACATACCATTGTCCGGCCAACTGATCAGCTTGAATGGACGAACTCGAACTTCCACCACTGCTATCATAGTTGAAGTAAGAACCATTCCACAACTTCTGATACACTATTTTTGCCTTCTGAAACTTAAACCAAAAATATTCCTCAGCGCCCTTGTCGCCAACTTCATGTGCCATAGCTGAGGCAGCTTGCAAGGCTGCTACCCAGAGCCCACCACAATACGCACTCACTCCGGAAACAGACCATGTATCATACGTCTGATCTGGGAACCCATCATTTTCAATCATCCCATCCCCATCTCTATCAAATTGTTCCATAAAAGCAATTGCAACATAAACTGAGGGCCAAACAGCTTGCGCGAAGTTCTTATCCCCTGTGGCAACCACATCCCTATACACTTGCAGAACAAATTTTGGATTCAAATCTTTCCACCGATCCGTATTATAAATGTTATATGCATTAACTTCAAACCATGGATCATTCAATCCAATATCATGAGGAACAGCACCAAGAACCTTTCTTGGGACCCATTTCCCATTGTGAAGGATGCTCATCCTTTTGGGATCATGCATCATTACGGCTGCTGCAAAGTCTCTTTGGATGCTGAGTTCAAGTTTTGGAAACAGAATTAATAAGGCGAAAGATGAGTAGAAATGAACATCGTACGTGTTCCACATGTGGTATTCTATCCCCTCTAGATATAGGAATTGGCCAATGTTCTCCTCTCCTTTTTGAAGCAGATATGTTCCGAAAGCGGAATTTGAAGTTACCGGATTGTTTATTTCCTCTAGAGTTGAAGCCATCCTCCAAAGGATGTCAGTAGCAGTGTCATTCTGATGGGACATGGCATTATTAACTTCTGAACTGTTCATATCCAGGGAAAACTTTCTTCCGATAATGCTTGCTAAAGTATGGACTGGGGGCAATCCATCTGCAAAAGGGCAATGAACAAATTTAGATTCGCTGTTTTAGCCACAGTGATAATTACCACCATAGGTTTATGTTGAGGAGAAATACCGGTCCAAACTGTTCCTCCTGAGTTAAGATAGTAGAGTTCATTGAAAAGAGTGACCGGATACCTACAAAGAATTCCATGCACTTTAAATTAAGGCCGTAAGAGCAAGTCATCAAGTCAAACCTCCAATCTCACCATTCAGGAAGCCTCTTGTCTTCGAGAATAGGCTTTTGCCATGCTTCGATATGGGATTCCCAGGTGTTGTGCTCTATGTTTCAAAGGAAATAGGCAAAAAATTAGGAACTTGAAAGTTGAAACGAATTGGTCATTGAGAAGCAAACTCTGCTTTGAAGCCAAGACTCATAGCAGAATCTCCAACCATTTATCCAAATATGGAGAAATTTGACATTCAAAAACCCCAGAATCTCCAGCCAAATGTCAGTTTTATTTTGCTGATTTGTTGAATGCCCAAAACTCCAACTAAAGTGTCTCCAACCAACAGTAGCATTTTCAAAATCATAACATTTTTTATTCTAAATATTATTTAACATGTCAGCTTCAGGACATTAGCCAACAAGGATTTGACCTCCTTACAGTTTGGTTGGAGCGTTTTTGGCCATTGGCATCACAGTTGGAGTTGCTCTAAACGTGTCAGTATAAAAGAGAAGGAACCAAATATCCTGCATGATCCATAGTCCTACACTCCTACTCCCATATAGTAGACACCGAGATTAATCTACATTTCCAGTTCTAGTTCAATATCCACCATAGAAAGGCCAAAAAAACTGTACCAAAAATAGCATCATGTGCAATATTTGCTGCAGCATCACCATGGGTACCGTAAAATTTGGTATAACGCCTGGTTAAAAAACAAATAAAAACTCATTCAGGAAAACCTGATCTTTGAATTGGTGAAATTAGTAAGACACGTTTAGCCACCCACCTGTGATAAGTTCTTTCACTGGTGAAGTTTACATCTGGGCAGTCCCATGCCAATGAAAACGTAACTGTACGAACTGCATCTGGTGGAATTGTAAGAGAAGCAGCAACGGCCGCTCCAATCGTTGTTCCAGCTTCTGAAGGCATTGATGTTTCAGCGGAATCAAGGTGATCGAAGGATCCATGCTGAAAGAAAAGAGCTACCTATTAGAGACTGAGAACTATCAAAATTAAAAACTGAGGAGGAGGAACTAGATGTCTTATAGATGCCCCCCTCTACGTAAGAACTACATCTAAAGAGAAAGAACCTAATAAGGAACGAGCCAAAGCATCTGCTTTGCTTTACCTCAAACCAAACGTAGGAGACCAGGCAACCCATTAGCTTGTAACTAAAAGTCAACAAGAGAAGAGATAACCCAAAAGGAACATGTGAGGGGATGCACAAAGGTGTTATGTTATTGGTTTTCTCAGAGGCCATTGTTCCTGATCCTGCAGGAATAGGTTTGCACTCCTACATGCCTCATACTCTATATTCTATATTCTCATTATTTCCCCACATCATAATGTTGCAAAATATTTGGATACTCAATCGAATTACACGTCTTATTAGAATATCAGCAAAATGACAAGCGCACATGCTAAGAATTCAAGAATCAAGACCATCAAAAACATTGGCTGGGGTACTAGAAAGACACAAATCAAAGATAAGCTGGAAAAGATTATTTGACACATAATCCAAAAGAAGTAACAAAGGCTGATACTATAGGAATGGAGATCGAAAAGAAATGAAGCAAAAGCCACAAAACCCTATTATCAACTTTTGAACATTTGGGCAGTGATATCCTGATTTCATATTCAATTACACTTCAACCGATTTATACAAGAGCGCAAGTACAGAGTTCCAATATCAAAAGGTAAGAGAGCCCATACAAGGGGTGAAACACAGTTTATTCATTTTAGTCGTAAACCGTTACATATGCAGACTAGCAGAATAATCCCATACTCCAAAAACCGCACAGAAATAAAATGTGGTAAAGTAAAAACCTCTTTAATTTCACGCCACATGCTTTTTGCTGTTATACCCTGGGAGTTTCCATGTATCACAAAGCAAGGGCACTCTGACACATGAACACCATTGGCCTCTTCTGCAGCAATTGCAAAAGTAATAGGAGATTGTCCATTTGCAGTCCTGTGTCGACAAATGTGTTACCGGACGGAAATCATAAGATATTGGCAAAAAAGTGAACAAGTCAAACCGTGTCAAGAAGCTTTCTAATTAGCGAGAATGAGAACTTGCTTGTGATGTAGGAGCACCCCATGAACACCATCCTTCATCCTAGCATGATAATTGACCTTTGTAAGTCAGAATATACACAATCTTAAAATGCGACATTGGCTATAGCCGTAATAAGATTTCATATCTCAACTTAACTGACCTGATCTTCGAATTGTAGTGATGCCCAGACATTCCAGAAACCCCACCAACAGAATTCTGAATGAACACAAACAAGAACCCCTTTTAGAAAATCATCAAGAATTAGATTGGATACAAATCAGTTGGATGAATGAGTGTGGTGGTGGGGAGAAAGAATATCATGGTTACTTACTGCCCATGTGAAAAGGAGGGTGACATCTGCAGCAGTCTTTCCCAAATTAAACAGCTGAAGATAATAAAAGAAGTTCAATATCAAGGCTGACAGTGGAGGATCAGTGGTTCAACAAACACTTTTAAGGAATACTAAGAAAAACACAAAAATGTTCTTACCGTATAAGTAAAAACTGCTACGGGGAAGCTGCTCTCCTTATAATTATGGGGTATAAATGGAGAAATCTGACGACAAACTATCTTAAGCAACGGATCAGGTTCACCTGCATTTATAGAAAAGGGTGCTAGGTATAAGCCATCCACAGTAAGGTGGAACATATTTATAAAACAAAGAAGAAGAAGAAAGTGATCATTGTGATTACCTTCATATACAGTCCAAGCCCTAGGATACAATGCATGATATGTAGAACTGTGACCCTTCAGGTTCCAATCCCAAGATCCAATCCCAGATGCTGAACATTCCCTGTTCATTCAGATAACTTTTGATGAGGTTTCATTGATTCAATCACGTAACATTTCTGCATGCACTTCGTCAATCAATCAACAAGCCAGATGACATGGACACAATCTATGATACGAACGGGAATCCTAGTTCTATTCATGTACTTGGGAGGAAACACTATAATTACTTACTTTAACACTTCAGGGCTCCCTGGGCAGAGTACAGTAGAATACTTTTCAACTTTTGGACGGGACACAAAAACCTGCATGAAGAACTCACGGATTTATTAAGAAACAAAAATAGTATTCAGCGACGAATAATTTACTAGGAACTATGATAGAAGCTATTCTAAGAACAACTGAAAGTAACTTTCAGAAATAGCGCCTACTCTTAAGATCCTAATGACTACATTGTTTCAGCCGGAACTGCTAAAAGATAAACATTCTGCAATTCCTCCTCTTCAACTCCTTCAGGTGAGCTACATGCATCCATTTCCAGCCTTTCTATCCATTTCCCTTTATGTGAGGCTAGGCTGTAAATTAGACAATGGACCAGGTTGCCTTTTTTTACTGTCTTACAACATATTTCTCTCTTTCTCCCTGTTCCATTGATTAGACATTTGTTTCTATTCAACTCACATGACAAACCATCTAAAAATCAGCCAGATTTACTTTATTTCATCTTTTTCTTATTTATGGCCCCCCTAGCTTCACATTTAACATTATTTGTTCTACCATTTCTCATACTTCTGCACATCCATCCATAAATAGTTGGGCTAAAACCTTCTTGAAGATGTTTGATGCCACTATGCTCAGTTATCTCTTCTACATCTCTTTTCATGCCATTACCTCTCTTTTGAGCATGTCCTTCATAATAAACGATCTAACTATCCATTCTGATTCTTGTCCAAAATCACAGGAATACCTGTAAGGACCCTCAACAGAAATAATTTGCCAGTGATCACACTGTCATCAAGAACTATCAAAAGCTTCGGTTAAAAAGAGAAGATAGGATTTTCTAAAACGAGAAAAAGTAAGATTGTCCATGTCCTACCGAGTGCAATCTACTTTCAAGCATCACAAGACGTTCCTAAGGAACTTGCAGTCACGAAGCAAAATTCTGAAAAGCAGGAATCACAGGAATATCCAAGAGAAAGGTTGAAGACTGTTAGAAAAGCTCAGTCCATAAAGTCTCCTTAAAACCCAGGTATTAAGGAGAGGGAAGCTAGGGCCTTATAACCAACATAGAGGGGGCTTGTCCAGGCGATGTGGGACACAATCCAACACACCCCCTGGCCCACAAAGAGTGGCAACCGGACAACGGTTCACCAACGAAAGGCCCAACCAAAGCTTTGCTACCATGTTAGAAAAGCTAAGCCCATAAAGTCTCCTTAAAACCCAGGTATTAAGGAGAGGGAAGCTAGGGCTTTATAACCAGCATAAAGGGGGCTTGTCCAGGGGATTTGGGACACAATCCAACAAAGACATCTAACTCCTAGTGCTTGATCAAAGGACAACATGAATACCAAAAACCAAGCCAAACTGAGCCTTAAGTCCCAATCATTTTAAGGTCCACACATAACTTCATTTTCGTCTTTTAGTTATGTCAACAGCATAGTATTCCATGATAGCCAACAAACCTAGATTCTTTCAAACTACTGCCTCTAAAGTCAACTTTTGTCTACCTCTCCTCTTAATGCTACCATCTGCCGTAATCATATCACTCCTCCTAACTACTGCATCAACCAATCTACAATAGACATGTCCAAACCACCTTATTATATTCTATCTTATCTTAGCTTCTATCAGTGCTACTGCTACACTTACCATACCACAAAGTCTTACCACACATCCATCTCAACATTCTCATTCCAACTACACTCATCTTACTCGCACATTGTTTCTTAGTAGCCCAACACTTCATGCCATACAACATGGCTGATCTTATAGCGGTATGGTAGCTTTTTCCTTCAACTTGGCGGAAACGTACAGCCACACAACACTCCTGAAGCACTTTGCCACATAACACATCCAACTTGTCCTCTATGCATCACATCCTCCGTAATCGCTCTAGCCTTGCTAAAAATTGAGCCATGATACTTGAAATGCTCACTTCTTAGTTCTCTAATTTTGGAGGGTCAATCTATCAACGCACACACTGCGACTATTACTAAACTTACACTCCATGCACTCCTACTGATCCTAAATCCTCTTGACTCTAATGCTTCTCTCCAAGCTTTTAATTTAGCATTGATACCTCTTATAGTTTCATCTACTGAGACAATATCATCTGCAAACATACACCATGGGATATCATCTTGAGTATGTGTTGTCGATTCATACATAACTAACGCAAAGAGGTAAGGAATAAGGACTCAAAAGTGGCGTAATCCTACTGTGATTGGGAATTCACTTTAATAGTAGTGAGTCTAGTGACAACCTCCTCATACGTATCCTTAACTACATCAATATACCATTTTGTCACACATTTTCTATTCAAAACCCACCATATGACTTCTCTAGGCACCTTATTTTGTGGTTTTTAGTTTATGAAAACCATGTGAAGATCCTTTTCGTACGTGTACTTTTCAACTAATCAAATGACAGCATGCACGTAGGGGAATAAATGTATCATGTGAGGATAGCATCTAAATGCCTTAAGAAAACAAAAAATACAAACTTACAGAAAATTGATTTGCTAAAACGGGTTTGTATTCACATATTCTGGGGAACAATTGCAAGCGCTGAAATTCACCTCTGTAGTTTCTTTCAATGCTTCCTGCACTGAAGAACATATTTCCTCAGCAATCTGAGATACTTTTTTCCGCGTTTGTTTAAGAAACATGCAACAAGAATAGTACTAGAGGTCCAATTTGGTCAATTAAGGTCCTATTTATGCTTTATTGACAAAATATGCTGCGTAATGGAAGCCGAATTGATGTTTGTATATGTGGTTGTGAGCTGAGCACAAAAGTGCTACATGTTACGTTACTAGTAGAGTCCCAAAAGCTTTGAAGGCCCAACAATGTATATCAAGCTATTCAACATCCTCCCTCACGTGCAACCCCGTCTTGCACGTGGAGAAGCAGATTTTCCTATATAGAGCGAAACAAAAATTCTAAGAGTGAAGCACAATGCAAACAGGGAACAAATGCAAATAGAGATACTTGAACCCAAGACCTCTCCCAACCTGAGTCCCAAAAGCTTAAGCTGTCAAGAAATGGGCCTAACAATGTATATCAAGCCATTAAGCCCCACACACCATTGGGGTCACAAAGCGCCAGTCACAATAGTCTTCAACATTTTTAAAAGGGGGAGAGGTATTGATGTGAGTGCTAGTAACCTGCTACATCAAATCAATTAGCTATAACTTCACTTTGCTATGTTTGGCCGTAACATACAAGATATTATAAGGGAAAAATAGGTAATTATAACGTTTCAATACGGTTTTCCACCTCACAAAAACGAGGTTAGATTGATCAATTACTTTGTCTGTGTTCACATATAGTCGAGCATGACAGGATAAGTCATCAGAAGCACTCTGAAGCAAAGTATTCTAAAAATGAAAAAATTATGGAAGAGATCTTAAAAGCTGAATTAGTAAAACATTTGTTTTTCTATGTTGTTTCTTTGATAAAAATGGTCATCGGTGAAGAACATTGACTTACCCCATACCACCTAGTGGAACGCCATGACAGGATGTCACATTACGCTTCTTAAAGGGGGATATAAATGCCTCCTGTATAAAGAAAGAGACACAAAGATTTGTTCTTTTACCATAAACACATGCCACCGGCACCAAAATAACTTATATATTTCTAAAGGGAAAATGTATTACCCTTCCTTTGGTGGCTTCTTCTCGGACATGACGCCATAATCTAAAACCCACTGGAGCCTGCCAATAGCAAAAGGGAAATAATGTAGCTATCAAAAGCTCAAAGAGATTATATGTTTACAGAATATTCTTTCAGCAACTTAAGCACGGGCCACCTCAGATAACCCGCACAAACCTATCAATTTGCAGCATTACTCCTCCAAAAGAGAAATTTGAAACTTCAAACATGTGTGTCAACATTTTTAGCTGAATCACACACTTATCACTTGCTTTACCCAAAGCTATATTTTATGAACGCGTGTGAGTGTGTGCGAGCCCACGGTTTAATAACATTACCAACATACCATCTGAAAAATCTCCTTAGCATTTAAAGAAAACTCAGAAGGGGCATTTCCCTCGCTATTTACTTTTCGCTGCCAAGTCAGAGATGCAGGCTTTGAAGGGTCAACCTTAATCTGGAACAAGCAGAAAATTAAGGGATTAAGAGGAATTTTATTAAAGCATCAACTCGAAAACAAATTGAAATACGTATACAGTGCCTCTTAAATCTCAGCAGCAGCAAAGGATCATTATCAGCTGCAATCTCAGCCAAATAATAACTAGTTTATGATCGAGACTTTTAGGATTGCACTGAAAAACCTCCCTGAGGCTTTCATATTTTGCTTAGATCGTACACTTCATATTAAGTAAGAGAAATATTTGTCTAGCCAAAAAGGGAAAAGGAGGATTCTATTTAGAAAAATAAGCAAACAGTCCTCCTTCTGTGTTGAACAATAATCAGAGTCCAGTGGATTTTGTTCGTTAATACTTGGAGAATCTTAGGGACTTTTTTAAGAGATCCACAGTACTCTTTATTTGATAGGACTTTATTACATTTTTTGCTTTCTTAAAATTAACCTGTTGGTTGTGTTATAAATACAAATGTACTAGGCCATGGGAGAGGAGGCTGAATTTGAGAAAACAAACATATTGCGAGGTCTCTTTCCTCCAACTTCAATTTGGGCTGACCATGACACAGAATTGCCAAAAACTTTACGCGAGAGAAAATGCATCAAATCAAAAAAAGATATTCAAAGCTCAAACTCATTGCAAGAGCTCAATTCACAAGGGGTCAAGGGACATGACATAAGGGTATAAAGGAACAGCCAAATAGACTCTGTAACGAAGCAGAGAGCCCACCTTATCGCTGCTACAAGTGTTACGCGACTCTCCTCCTTCATCAACACCATTCACCGACATCGTGCCTTAAGAAGCAGATGAATAAATACAGTGAGAAGATCAACCATTCAATATACAAACAATCCAATTCAAACTTATCATATCCATAATTGGATTGCCATATGCCGATACGACAGGTATAATTAGCAAAAAACAGTACAAACAAGCACGATTCCATTTTCCCACCCGCAACCAACCAAAGAAAGCAATTGCATTTCTCAGTATACTCAACAAATATAAATAAATAAAAACTTGGCAAAGATATTTTTATTGCTGTCCACTTCAACTTGATCAGAATCAACAAACATTCCAGAAACTTATTAACCATGGCACGCCACAAACCGATTTCCTTTCACATATCGACAAATCCTTGATCCAAACACAGCCTAACAACTGTTGGACATGAAATTTTCAAAAGCTCAACGCAATAACTTCTCGAAAAAAACAAGAATTTCGCCACAAAAAAAGAAAAAGAAGATATTCAACCGTCAGCACAAGAATATCCGGTGATTCAGTGAACAGAAGGCGATCGAGTGCGTAAAATGACAGCGCATGGGAAGTAACAACAAGAACACTTACCTCAGAGGGGTTGGTAACTGCGGAGAAAACCCGGAAAAAAGTGCTGGCTAGAGAGAGCGAGAGAGAGAGAGTCTCTGTGTAGTAACAGTTATGGATCCAGCACTTGTGGAGGCTGTGTTTGGTTTGGTTTCACTGTGGTATTTATGAACTGGCTCGGATCCTTTTGTCTTTGAATTTTCTACTGATCCTCATCTATTGGTCTGGTCTGGGTCCCACCACGGATGCTGCATTGTTTGAAAATTCCTCAAGAGTGCGCTTGCGACACTACTCCCCAGCCGGAGACGGCTTGTCGGCAGCCCTCATAAGAGGACTGCATCGTGCAGTTTGCCAAATAACCGATCGTGCTGAGTTTATTTTTTATGATCGGAACCGTTTATGTTTTAGAGCTCATCGAGAACTTCAACCACGTCAAAAATCATGTTAATTGGAAACTTTTTAATACCTGATCGGATCATGTCTATGTTTCTGAAAATGGATATTGCCACACTGGATCAAACTTATCAAATCTAATTCAGTAAAGTAAAAAGTCACTCCAATCAGGTATAAAAAGGTTTCCAATTGACATGATTTTTGACGTGGTTGAAATTCTCGACGAGCTCTACAACATAAACGGTTCTAATCATAAAAATAAACTCGACACCATCCGTTATTTGGCAAAATGCACGGTGCAGTCTTCTTATGAGGACTGCCGACAAGCCATCTCCCTCCCAACTACTCCCATATTTGTCAAACCTTTTTTTTTTTTTTAAAGCAAAAAAAATTATAAAATTGTTACAAAGATTTTTTTTTTTTTCTAAGCAAATTTTACAAAGATGAATAGTAAAATTGAGGAATGACATCAAATTCCTAACCCGAAACCCAATCGAGTAAACAATGGTAGGAATAAACTTGTCAAGCCTTTTTCACTGGTGGGGCGTATAATAACATCATTAAATTCTAGTAATACTTAACAAATTAACATGATCAACATATCAGAGATTCTAGCCGATGGGCTTTAGCCTAGTTGGCATCTCCCTGTCCTCCTCTTGTGGGAAGTCAGGCCGCAGAGTTCAAGCCCCGTCGTTAGCGTTTGGGGTTCAAGGTATGGATAGCCTCTGAAACCCCTTGTAAACTAACCTGCTAACTCCGCTCGTATATACAATATCGGCAAAAACATATTACGGATTCCAAGTTTCGTTTAAAAATATTTTAAAATTCAAGTTTTTTTTTATCAAGAGAAAAAAAAATATACTGGTATTTTTGTACCGATCGAGATTCTAGTACAAATTTTGTACAAGCTAGTACAAACCAATATTAGCCGGTATGGATCACCAAGGAATGTGTAACTTTTACGGACCGATAGGCTACGAAATTCATGACACTGGAATCAAACTTTCGCGTGAGTTTGTGGGCCTTACATTAACGAGTAGTTTTGGTAAATTTACGTAGCATACAATCATGATTCAAGTTGATGCACCCAAATCACAGTTCAAATGAATTATTTTGATGAACGATCTATGATTCTATATACTCCGTAGCAGGTTTAATTGATGCAATAAATGATTTGAATCATGATAACAAAAGAAAAAAAAAACGCTTTGAATCATAAAACAAATCATAGTGGATCCACAAACGTAAACAACAAGGTCGCAAACTTGGCCATATTGGTTTCTTTCGTAAATGGTACTCGGATATGATTTTGCCTACACAATATGCCATTGACAATGTCTGTAATACGATTTGGGCACTGCTATTTGCAACCACAAATTTTCTGAACGTAGCATGTGTACCATATTGTATACAGGTGTGTACCATATTATAAACAAGTTACGTTCAGAAAATTTGTGGTTGCAAATTGCAGTGCCCTACGATTTTGCCGCGTCAGCGAGTAAAATCTTAAAATAAAAGGTGGTGAGGTACAATTATCTGTCGTCATTTTTGGTTTTAGGGTCGATTTGCATTTCAAAGCAATTGATTTTTATTTCTTGATCATCCAAAAACAGGTTTCAAAGCAATAGATGATGTGACTGCATCAGCAATCAAGTGTAAAATTCATAAACGAAAACGTGGTTTGGGATCGTTCTCTGTCACTCTTGGTCTAAGATAGAGGTGTCAAACGTGTCTGTCGTGCCGTGCCGTGCCAACCGTGCTTCGTACCGTGACATATCGTGCCCGTTTACTTCATCGTGTCGTGTCGTGCCGTACTTTAGGCGTGCCTTGCTGGGCCATTTTACCTTATCATACTGTGTCGGGCCGTGCCTTTTTTAAATTGTGTCATGTCATGTCGTGCCCAATTAATTAATCATGTCGTGTCGTGTCGTGCCGTACCTTTTTTTGGCGTGCATGTGGCGTGCCTTGCCGCCTTGAAACGTGTCATGCCCGTGCCAAACCGACCCGTTTGACACCTCCAGTCTAAGATGTCGATTAGCATTTCAAAGTAAATGAAATATTTTTCTTGGTCTTTGAAAATTGGTTTCAATGCAATAGATGGTGTGATGTGATTTTTGTTTCTATATGCTTCTTGGTCAAGAAGAGTGACTGAAACGCCATACATTTATCCACCATACATATCAAATTGATATGTATGGACCCACGAAAATATTTAGTGAATACGTGTGTTAGGATTAGGGCTGCTACACGAACCAAACAGCTCGATTTTTAGCTTGTTCAAACTCGTTTAAAAAAAATATAAGCCAAACTCAATCACGTTTTTTTATTTGATTATGAATTCAAGCCAAACTTGAACATATGAGTGTTTGGCTCGATAGGCTCATGAACAAAGAGGTCGTTCTATAAATCTATATTATACTGTAAAACAAAGATTTTTTTTTTTTTGAAAATTTCTAGGTATACAAATGAGAACAACATTTATATCAATCGAATTACTCTTCATTAAAATAATAGCCATGTGATTAGAAAATAAACAAAAAGGAAAACCTAATTATTGTTTTCCTTACCAAATATCTTTTTCCTTTTCTCATAATATTTATTAATTTTTTCCTTCTATCTCTATCTTTATCAAGTTGGCTTATTAAAATAGTAGCCATGTGATTAAAAAAGAAAAACCTAATTATTCTTTTCCAAGTTTCCTTACCAAATCTCTCTCTTTTTTCCATAACATTTGCTTTCCCTCTCTCCAACTTGATAAAGATAGAGACGAAGAGGGAAAGCAAATATTATAGGGAAAAAAAAAGGAGAAAGAGATTTGATAAGGAAAGCAATAATTATGTTTTCTTTTCTAATCACATGGTTACTATTTTCCCTTCTTTCTCTATCTTTATCAAGTTGGCTTATTACAATAGTAGTCATATGATTAGAAAAGAAACCTAATTATTCTTTTCCAAGTTTCCTTACCAAATCTATCTCTCTCTCTCTCTCTCTTCATAAATTTTGCTTTCCCTCTCTCCAACTTAATAAAGATAGAGATGGAGAGGAAAAGCAAATATTATGGGGAAAAAAAGGAGAAAGAGATTTGGTAAGGAAAGCAATAATTAGGTTTTCTTTTTTTTTGTTCTTTTTCTAATTCCATGACTATTATTTTAATAGAAAAAATTGGATGGCAATAAATGTTGCTCTCATTTATATGTCTAGACATTTTTAAAGAAAACTACTATGTTTTATAATACAAATTTGAAATAATATTTTAAAGCGTGCAAATATTAAAAAATGAGATTATTATTAGGAGTGTCTTTAGGCATGAGAAATCTACTAGTATTACAAATATAGGGGTAGATTTAATAAATGTCCCAAAATATGAGATATGTATTGGCCTTTTATATGAATATTTTCACTAGTTTTACAGTACCATTGCGTTCAAATATGAAATATTTTTTGTGAGATATGAAAATTTAAGGGTTTGAGAGTTTTTAAGTTAATAAATATAGCTAGTAATAGAATTTTATGTTTATGAGTTTTTTTTTTGTCTAAGATTAATGATGTTAGTTCTTCTTTATGGCTTTAAATTAGCCTCTTTCATTTGGAACTCAATGAGTCTAGCTTGAAAGCTCGAGATTGACTTGCATATTGGACAAGCCAAGCCAAGATTAGCTTATCACAAACACAAAATTTCAAGCTCGAGCCGAATTTGAACAATTAATCTCAAAAAGTTTCAAGCTCAAGTCAAGTTTGAACACATATAATGAGTCAAGCCAATTAGCTTGAGCAATACTGTTTTTGACTTGTTTGGCTTGATTAGCACCCCTAGTTAAGACAACACATGGCGCTGCCATTCCCCAAGACCGTAGAATAGTTACTCTGTGACGAGGGGCCCACTACAATGAGAAGACATGATTATAGATATCTCGAACATCCTCGAAGCAATGAGAAAATTACACTTGAGACAATCATCTCGGATCCATTCTCTCTATTCTCGTTTAGTGGTCTTTCTTCGACAATCGTGAATCAACGAACAAGTATTTTCGTAAAAATAATTCAACTCGTAGAAACTCGGCCAGCTTGCACAATAGCTAGAACAAGTAGAAACTCGGCCAGCTTGCACAAGAGCTAGAACAAGAAACTTGCAGAAAAACAACCCACTCCGAACCCCATTCCACGAAACATGAAGTAGAGCTAGAACAAGACCACAGTGATTCCAATTTGCAACCCAACACAAGATGCCACCAAGACAAGAGGGGAATCTTGCCTTGGAAAATTTCATTACTACATTGTGGCTTTAAGGTAATGCAACCGCCACAACACAAGATGTCACCCTCACTAATGAGACCCTTGTTCAAATTTATGCCTAAACCTGGAGGTTACTCATTCGAATGCTTGACAACAAACGAGTCTTTTACTCTTTTAAGGCCAATTCTTGTATGTAGAGATGGTTTCCAATCTCAAAATCACCATTCATTGAAATATGCAACCAGGACATCCCAACTGAGAACATGTATCAAAATCGAACCTTGTACACCATGCCCCACGATCCCAGCAAAACCTAGTTTCCACTTTCCAGTCTCAAAAAGCAAAAAGAAAAGAGAACAGAAGATTCCAGCCGCGAAATCAAGAGACCAAAAGATGCCACTAGCAAAACCCATCACCATTCATTGAAATATGCAACCAGGACATATCATGGTGAACAAATCAATTAAGAGAGCAAACATATCATCAGAGATTCAACAAACATGACAAAAAATTCTGAGTATTGGCTTGGGTTTCCAGAGAAATAGTGTAGCGGAAACCCCTAAATGGTCTCATTTATTTTATGCAATAGCTAGAGTTCAGGAAAAAGAATTCCAAACTAGTGACCGGTAACCAAAATCATCATCCACCTGCCGCAAAATATGAAAGCCTATATATAGAGGCAAAAGAATTAGGAAGATGTTGCCTCCTTGAGATACGCGATGAGATCAGCTCGATCCTGTGGCTTCTTAAGTCCAGGGAAAACCATCTTGGTTCCAGGGATGTACTGCAAATACCAGACAACAAATTCATAAGCTTCATTAGTTGTATCAAGTACGGAGATTGAAAGCAAACAAGCTCCTTATCATGTTTTCCGAGTTCAATGGAATCATATTTGCAAGCAACATACGAAATCCAGACAATATCTACCAGTAAACATTCTCTAGCAGCTTCCTTCTTCTCTACACATATTGGGAGTTCAATTCGTACCTTAGCAGTAAATTATTTTCATGTTGAGCTCACTATTCTGTTACTAATATCAACAGTAGTAGAGAAAACTAACAGATATACTATCATTCCCAAAACTTTACAAAGTTTATAAGAGGCCTCAACAATTACGCAATTTTGATACCCTCTAATCACTTTTTATAACTGATGCATCCACATTCCTTCATTGTATACAAACAAATCTCCTCGTTCTGTTCTCTATTGATCCAATTGGCGTTACACTGATACTCCTACCCTTATACAAACGTTATGATAAGCTATCCTATATTCTCTTTTGTAAAGCCATATTCACTTAAGCTTCTCATCACAACCATATCCATCTCAGTAACATATATTTCTTAGCTATCGCTAATTATGTCTGTACTACATCGCTTGCCTCATTACTTGTGTAAAATTTTGCTTCTAATTTTCTAGGTACCACTTAATTGCAACTTGCATTATCAGCCAGGAGCACCCTTGACTGGAGACAACTCTCATTATATAGGTCAAATCATTTTCAATCCCACCATCAATTATGCCTAGATCGTGGAATTCAAAAGTCTTCGACATCTCGTGGTTGTCAATTTTCAACTCACTGCAGCTCCACTCCTATTAATACTCAAGTCATATCCGATATTTGACCTTCAGTCCTACTTGTTTGAGAACCGATAAGGGACCCAAAATTCAAAACTACAAAAGCATCCACTTCTTACTTATGATTTCACAAACCTGTCTAGCTAGGTCATAAAGACAACTTCCTTGAAAGCAATTAACTCGAGAATTTGTGGTCTACTTACACCTCCAAGCATCTTAACACACATCAAAAGCATGATAATGATTAAGTTGAAATTAAGCAACACATCACGGCCTCAGTAATTACTATATCCTGTTCAAGCAGCATTACAAGGATACCAAAAACTTGATATTAAGGCATTCCGAGACTATAAAATTAATAGAGTTCTATTATTATTTTTAAAAAGAGAAACAACTAACATACCTTCTTGGGGTTGAGCAAGTAGTCATACAGCGTATTCTCTCCCCAGTTAACAGCCATGTTCTTGTTAGCAGCAGAGTATGAGTACCCAGAAGTGGTGCCAGACTGCCTTCCGAAAAGACCATTCAAATTTGGTCCTGGATTTTTAAACCGGAACAGAAAGAAAATCCTCAAAAGTTGGAAGGAGAAACCACAAGACACAAAAAGGAAGTTCAAAGATGTCAAATAAACTGTATCACAATTAGTCAAGTACTTATACGATAAATTACCAATAGCAGGATGATGGAGAGCCTAAGTTATCCAGAACAATTACCACAAGGAGTGACCGCATCTGCAAAGAAATATTTACTATGTATGCGTATTTCTCACGTCAAAACTTCGGAGCTTGGTGATCTCTAGGAAAACTTAGTCATTGTCAAATTGCCACGTAAGCCATCAAAAAAATTTGACATCCTCAAATTTGAAGCCAAGGTTGGAGATGCTCTTAGTAGGTTTGCGTTCCAACACATACTGAATCTCTCTATTATAAAATCAAGCAAGTGGAAAGGTTTTAAAAAATGACCAAATTTAGATGTTCACTAAAAAGGAAAAAATAATTTCCCTTGATTCTTTTGTTGTTTCTTTTGACAATGACTAAGCTAATTGTAATGCTGCCCAAATTCATACTCGAAAACAAAACAACAAAATCGCCAAATTTAAATGTTCACAAAAAGCGTGGAAATAAATTCCATCGGTCCTTTTGCACCTTCATTTGACAATGACTGAGCTAATTGTAATACTGCCCAAATTCAAAATTCAGAACAAAACAACTAAATGGCCAAATTAAGGTGTTCATAAAAAAGTGAAAATAAATTCCCTTGATTCTTTAGTTGTTTCTTTCGACAATGAGTGTGCTAATTCTAATATCGCCCAATTCATATTTCAGTCAGACAAAACAAGGTAACACTAGCCATATCCTTAGATACTAATTACTGTACACATGATGAGAATTTAAGCACCCGTGAAATTTACAAACACCCGTAACTTGCACAACGAAACTGTAGATCCACGAACAAAAATCAAAATAACCTACGCCACAATCCTAAATCAATGCAACAGAAACTATACAAAACAGGTGGATTCCACGCAATAGTATACGCTCAGCGACGCAATCAAATCCAACATGAAAAACAACGAAACATCGAATTACAACGCGTTAAAGACGTAAAACCAGATAGATCTTCGATTTCAACATAGACACATCAGAATTTGAGAGAGAGAGAGAGAGACGGACCTTGCTTGTGGCCAGCGCCTTTGTCGACGGTGTGGCACTGGGCACACTTGGTCCTGAAGATCTTCTCTCCAGATTTGGCGTCGCCGGGAGGAGCTTGATCGAAACTCGCCATTTTCCGATGAAGCGAAAGAACTGAGACGATTTCTAGGGTTCCAAAAGCCGACGAAGAAGAAGAAGAAGACGACGACGACGTGGGAGGCGTTCTTTCTAGGGCTTTCCGCTTTGAGTGGGAGGCGTTCTCTTGGTGAAAAAGGCACCAATCAAAAGCACGTGCCTTTGAGGCCGGAGCACACGTCGCTACGATACACCACGAGTGAACTGAAAAGACGCAAATAACCCCACTCTTTTCCGGAAATCACCTTTTTGTCTTGATGATTCATTTTGGTACGGAGAAGAGGTTACTCGCCGTGCTAGTGGGGCACGTTTGGAATGATATTTTCGAAAATTCTAATGTTTTAGGGAAAATTTCAAAATGACACCTGAACTTTGCATCAAATATCATAGAAACACCTGAACTTAAGTTTATTTCAATTAAACACCTGTACTAACAAAATTCTCAAATTTAGACCTCCGCCGTTATACTCGGTCCCAAAAACTGCTGACATGGCATCTCTAACTCGTTTAAGTTGCCTCATTGCACTTGTATCTAACAAGGGACGATGCACCCAAGCGAAACCCATAGGCAGGCTTCAGATCTAGGGTTGAAGTGAGGGAAATGGTGGAACAATAGGCATACTTCTGGAGAGAGAAATGGACAGAATATAACGGCGGATCTAAATTTGGAAATTTTGTTAGTACAGGTGTTTAATTGAAATAAACTTAAGTTCAGGTGCCTAAATTTGGGAATTTTGTTAGTACAGGTGTTTAATTGAAATAAACTTAAGTTCAGGTGTCTCTGTGACATTTGGTACAAAGTTCAAGTGCCATTTTGAAATTTTCCCAATGTTTTATTTTTAAAGAGCTATTAAGTGGGTGTTTCTGGTAATGAAAAATTTGTAGATTTTTATATGTGGTTGAGAAGTTAATAGGTGTTTTCGCTAGTGAATAAATTGTTGAGAAATGTCAAGTTATTTCCGGTAGTGAATAAGTTGTTTGATAGGTTTGTGAGTATTACCATAGCAAAAACAGTTTTTATTGACAACTTTTTTGTTAGTGAAAACGAGATGGTAAAATACTGTAACTTTTTTATTAGTAGAAACAAAATAGTAAAATTCGTTAAGTTTTGTTAGTGGAAACAGGGCCTAATTGTGCAATTCAAACAAACAAAATACATTTAATTTTTCAAGTTTACCGTTTATCAAAATTTATAAAAGTTTAGGGGAAAAAATGTTTCCTAATTTTATGCCACTATAAAAAATAAATTTGGGATTCATAAAAACTGAAGAATGTTTTGTCGAAAGTCACTCCAACTTTTCTAAGGAAAATTTTGAAGATGACTTTTCTAAGGAAAAATTTGAAGATGACTTTTCTAAATTATAATATGGCATGTGGTACTTTAATAAGCACTGGAGAGTTTTTTTTTCTTTTTACTCGACCCCTCAAATTGATTTCACGAATTTAACTGGTTTAATTAAGCACATTCTGTTACTCGAGAAAACTAAAAAAAAATAAGTCATGTAAATTAAAGTTTCAAAAGACTAAGTCATTTAAATGGATTGTCGTTTTTTTTTAACATCTAAATAAAGAGAAACATAATTGTAGACTAAACAGAGTACAGTATGTGTACATCGATTTAAACCGAGAGAGTATGTGTACATCGATTTAAACCGAGAGAGGGAAAAATCTAATAGGAGTCGGAGATTATTGCATTTTTTTTTAGGAAAGTGATTTTCACACTCTTTTTTTTACAATTTTCATTCTCCTTTTTGTCTTTATTGACATAAATTTATGATATTTTCATGTTTTCAACATACTTTTTCACACATTCAGGCAAAAAAAAAAAAGACAATTGTCAAAAAAAAAAGAGAGAAAGAAGTGTGAAAATCATTTGCCACTTTTTAACACAAGTTGGAGTTAAATGCATTTTTAATTATTTTCCTAAGAATGTCGTCAACTACTAGTGCTTCATTGGTTGGCAGCCGAGTAGGAATGATTCTAGAAAGAGAAGTTCTAGACACTCTAGTGTGTGGAGCCCACACACTTGTGTGTATTTGGGTGTGGTTCTAGAACTTCTCATGTTAGATTGGAGAGGATTTGGATCCTTTTTCAGCAGATGCAAAAGGGGTACATGTATATCTCCGTTTAGGAGTGTTACTCAATCACACCATATTACTACCTCTAGGGATCCTACCACCTGTGTCGAAATCGAAACTAAGGTCCCACTAATTGTGACTTGTGAGTGATGTTGACATTGTGATTGTATGTAGCGATGAGAATTGTCCAACAAAATTTTGTTTTTCACCGGTACTGAACCCACCTCTCATGAGTCTGATAGGACATTTTAACAATGAGTAGTACAAATTGTTCACCTGTCCAACGCACCGTCACATTATGCCCTATATGTTTTCTGTCCTTGCATTATCACTCAAGATATGTATAATTTAATCATAGACCCCACATTAACGCCTATGAAAAATATTGAAATATCGAGACACCCCTAACAATTCACGTGTTATTACAAATAAATATTGAAACATTATATGACGGCGTCTCATAAATTCCTAATAACTTTATTGAATACGGGTGTGTTTATGGAAAAAAAAAATGTTATTTTCACGGTTTTTCAAAAAATCTGTCAAACATATATTCCGTTCCAGAAACCTTCTTAAAAAATAAGCAGCTTATTTCACATTTTCAAACTCAAAAATAATGTAAATGAAAAAT